>PVLC010000369.1:0-89325 GCA_004027655.1 Graphiurus murinus | reverse complement strand
GGGGGGGAACACACGCACCCCATCACAAACCCATGGGCATTTTACCTCTGAGCTATACCCTAAGCCCTATTTTACTATTTTATTTTGAAACAAGGGCTCACTAAGTTGCTGAGGCTGGTCGAGAACCTGTGATCCTCCTCTTTAAGCCTACCAAAACCTCAGATTACAAGCATGTGCCACCATGCCCGACTTTCACTGACTTTTTATAGATCTTGGATGGGAAATAAAGTCTTACTATTATGAGTGTTCTATTTTTACTATATCTACTTAAACTTGGGATCGATAGCTGAAGAGCTAAAGAGCACTTCTTTTTCTTTGTACCAATCCCGTTACTATTCCCTGCCGACTTTGCTGATCTTCATTAATTTGCCCTAAACTTTGTAAACTGCCCTGTCATCAAGATGATTCCCTGGAAGGCCAGAGGAGTTCCCAGTGAGGCAGAGGGGAGAACACAACTCAGGACCAGCAGGGTCCTTGGCTTATGAGGTGGAAAAAAATTTCAGCATGAGCCAGCCAGAGACATAGAGAGAGATATACTTAGGAAAGTATGAAATACACATTCAAGAAAGAATGCAGGCCACTTCAAATGTAAGAGAAGAATTTAGAGGTGCATGCTTTTCTTTTATAGGGGACTTTGGTGAGGGGTGGGCAGAAGGAGGTATGTGAGGATGACATCAGTCCAGTAGTCGCAAGGTGATTTTGCAGGGGCTCAGTCATCTTCCAGGTCCTGATGGGGCCATCACTTCTTATCAGCAGGTGTCCATCTTGTTTAAATGGCTCAAGGACAGACAACGGTGCCCACGGAGACTGCTCTTTCATCTAGACCATTTACAGGTGGGATGGCTACCAGAGCCCACAGAGACTGCTCTCTTGTGTGACCTCTGTTGTCTGATGGGCAGATCCCTCCCTGAGGACAAAGACTTGCAAATTCCCCAGAAACTTTTGGAACTCACAGGCCTGGCTGAGGAGAAAGGGTATTGGGGAATTTTGCCACTCGCTTCCATATTAAAGTAACATTTTGGTTTGAGGACAGCCTTATTAAGTAAGACTCTCTTCAACCTAGTGAGACCCTGTTTCAAAATAAAAATAAAATAGGGATGGGGGTATAGATGGGAAGTAGAATGCCTCTGGGTTCAATCCCCAGCGCCACTGAATAAATGAATGAATGAATGAATGAATGAGATCTAAAGGAAGAACAAAAAAAATGTTTTTCTATTTATTTATTTATTTATTTTTGTGGTAGTGGGGATTGAACCCAGGGGCATTTTCTACCTCTGAGCTACACACCTCCCTTTCCCACCCATGCCCTATTTTATTTCTTATTTTGAAACAGGGTCTCACTAAGCTACTGAGGGCCTTACTAAATCCTGAGACTGACCTCAAACCTGTGATTCTCCCAACTTAGTCTCCCAAGTACTGGGATTACAGGCATCTGCCACTGCGCAGGCTTTTTTTTGTTTCTGTTTTTGTTTTTTCTCTTCTATCCTACCTCACCCTCAGCAAACTCTCATGGGTGGCCCTGTGCTTTTTCTTTCTGTGTGGTCGGCATCCCAGGGAGGAGACTAAGGTGGAGATGGCAAGCAGGAGTTGTGGCTGGGAAAACTCTGGGAGATACACTCAGAAAGGAGGGAGGGAAGGAGGAAGGGGCAGAGCTGCCGAGCTGCCAAGCAGTCACAGCCAGTGCTGGGGCTGATCCAACCAGAGCTGGGATGGACATTCAGCCTTATCTGGGATCAAGGCAAGGGGGTCAAGCTTTTGGACCCCCACCACCAGATGCAGACCACTCTGGATATGGAATGTAACTTTGAACAGGGCGACTCCCTTTTTCCAACACCAATTCTAAAATAGAAGCTCAGCCGTGAGGCCTGGACAGCCAATGATGAGTCCACAGGGGAAATGCATGGTGCCAATTTGACGAGGCACACCACAGCGCCCTGCACAGGGTGACCAGGCAAAGCCAGGGTGGAGGACAGAGCCAGGGGAATGACAAAACCTAGGTTCTGGCTCCCAAGGGAGATGCCAATAGCATCAGTGCAAAAGCGATCAATGGGTTGTGGGACTCAGTGGGGAAGGAGAACAGGATGCCGTGGCCATCACTGATCTCGGCAAACAGGTTCTGGGGAGTTCCAGGGCTCTGGTGATTTGTACCAGTGTGGGGTCTAGGCGTAAGCTGGTCAGGGGACAACAGTGATGACAGAAAGGTGAGAGTGGAGGAGCCCCATCTCCAAGGTCACCCAAACCATCAAGATTTCTGGTTAAAAATCTGTAATTTTAAACTAAGCATGGTGGCACATGCATGCCTGTAATCCCAGTTCTTGGGAGGCTGAGACAGGATGATCGCAGGTTTGAGGCCAGCCTCAGCAACTTAGAAGACTTGTAGCAACCTAGCAAGTCCTTGTTTCAAAATAAAAAATAAAAAAAGATGGGGGTAGCTGGGCGTGGTGGCGCACGCTTGTAATCTCAGTATTTGGGAGGCTGAGACTGGAGGATCCGGGTTCATGGCCAGCCTCAGCTGCTTAGTGAGGCCTTCTGCAACTTAGTGAGACCCTGTTTCAAAAAACAAAGACTAAAAAAAAAAAAAAATAGGGCTGGGGATGTAGCTCAGAGGTAGAATGATCCTGGGTTCAATCCCCAGTACCGAAAAAAAAAAAAAAAAAGGGGTGGGGGTGTAGCTCAGAGGCAGAATGCCTCTGAGTTCAATCTCCAGTTCCACCAAACAAAAAACAAAAAACAAAATCCATATATATATATATATATATATATATATATATATATATATGTGTGTAAATATATGTTTGTGTGTATATATGTATGTATATATGTAAAATACATGTATATTTATATGTGTATGATTTTTAAAAACTTATGAATTAAATTTAAGTATTTCAAGAATCATTTGGAATGCTTTTTACGGTTCCTGTTTGATTTCTGGGGTCTGGGGGTGGGGAGATTGCAAGTGTGGGGAGGAGAGAATGAATATTTTGTTTAAAACAGGTTTCATCAGATTTTAGATCTTAAGCTGAGACTTCTTGAAGATGCTCATTCCCTTTGGCATTTGCAGGCTGTGGTCCTTGTCTTCTTGTGCTGTTCCTGCACTGACCACGCTGTAAACCAATCTGCCCAGAAACGTGTCTCAGCAGGCTCAGGTGCCCTTCTTCTTGGGAGGTATGTCCCTAACCATCTCCACGTGGCTTTGCCTTTCCCGCCTGAGTGGGGCCAGCTGTGGTTGCCAGATGTGCGACCTCCTCCCTGAGAGAGCCGAGAGACAGGGATCAGCTCTTCTGCCTACAGGCAGCTTTCTGTGTCATTCTCTGAAACTGATTGTGACTTTCAGTGGCTGGGAGAAAGCCAATTTCAATCATGCTCAGCCTAGGGAGCCCCATTAAAAGTCAGTAAGTGTTGAGTATGGTGGTGCATGCCTGTAATCCCAGTTCATCGGAGGCTGAAACAGGAGGATTGTGGATTTGAGGCCAAACTCCACAATTTAGTGAGACCCTCTTTCAAAATAAAAAAATAATTTAAAAAAGGGCTAGGGGTGTATTTCAGAGGTTGAATGTCCCTGGGTTCAAACTCTAATACCATACATACACACCCGCACGCACACACACACACACACACAGTCACACACTGTAAGTGCCAGAGATTTTATTTTGGATAAAGCATTGTAAAGGCTAATAGATGAAATTCAATGCAATTTTCTGATTCATCCATGGAGGATCTAAACTGGCATTTATTTCTGGCATTTTCATTTCTGATCTCTTTAACTTTTTTCTTCTATTGTAATATGTATATATATATATATATAACATATGTAATATATATATACATAACACACACACACACACACACACACATATATATTACACTCCAGTAAATTGAAACATTTTAGAGTTTATGTTCAGTTTGCACATGGAATTGGTGCTGCCTGGTCTGAGGACAATGGTTCCCCTCTGTTCTAGGGGACCCTCGTGCACAGCCACCAACGTCATCATCAACCACCACAAACATGCTGAGATTCCTCAGCACACAGGAAAGAACAAATGGGGGAGTCTTTACCCTAATACCATACACCATGCCCTAATCAATACTGTTGATTAGTATTGCTATATAGAAACCTAGTGTGAAAATTTCAAAATCACAGAAAATAAATTTTCGTCTCCAGAATTCCAGGACTTATTTTGCAAGTAGAGTTTTGAGCATATATGTTTTCCTTGTTATTTAATTAGTTAAACATTTAAGGTATTTTTTATGTATGAAGTAAATGAAGATTAATTGCAGAAAAATTAGAAAATAATGAAAAGTATAGAGAAGAAAATACAATTCGTTCATCGTTGCATTGAAAGAGAATTTCTGTTAACTGCTGGGACATTATTTTCTATCTTTTTTCTTTTGATATTAAAAATGTGGTATGTAAGCTAGGCGTGGTGGTTCACACCTGCAATCTTAATACTTGGGAGGACGAGATTGGAGGAACACAGGTTCAAGGACAGCCTCAGCAACTTAGTGAGGCTTTCATCAATCTAGCAAGACCCTGTTTCCAAATAAAAAATAAAACAGGGCTGGGGGTACAACCCACAGGTAGAATGTTCCTGGGTTCCATCCTCAGTACCACACACACACACACACACACACACACACACACACACACACACACAATGTGGTATGTAGCTTATAAACATATTCACCTCATATTCTTGGTAGTTTCTTATGTCTTTAAAGGCAAAATAACTAAAATGAAAGCATGCTGCTCCATTAAACAGTTCACTGTACTTGAACATTTCTCATTCATCCTATCTCCTGGTTGTTTCAGCTGTTTTATTATTATAAACAATGTTGCTATAAGTGCTAAACATCTTTGCACAGGTGCAATTACTGAACCAAATTAGGGGTGTTTTACAATTTGACCCAGCTTGCAAGATGAAGGCAAAAATCTCTGAGCCAAATTTATTAAAAACTTCATAACCTTTAAAGAGATTTAATTATAGTTCTAGACATTGTATAAAGGGCTCTTTCACTTCTTTATTGGCTGATATAATTCTTATGAAAAGTTACATGTGTACTATTCATCCCCAAATGTTTTATATTTTTATTTATTTATCTGGTAGAGCTGGGTGTCCGACTTAGGGCTTTGCATGTGCTAGGAGAGTGCTCTGCCACTGTTCTGGTCAGCATTCTTGCAGCTATAATCTAAAAGATTGGCTACTTAACTTAGAGGAAAGAAGGTTTATTTTCAGTCCATATGAGACCGAGACCGGAGAACAGGGGTCTCAGGGCATGGTGTCAGGAGGCAGAGAGAGGAAGAGCACATGGGTTGTGCTCCTCACATCATAGAGGCTGGAAGCAAGAGAGAGAGAACAGGGGGAGGAGGGGTCACTTATATCACCCCCAAGGCTGCACCCCCAGTGATCTACTTCCAGCCACACCCTACAGGTCTGGGTCATCACCCAGATAAATGCACTACAATGGATTTATCCATTGCTGGGATTAGAACCCTCATGACTCCACTATAACAACCTCTTAGCTACATCCCAGTGTCCTAAATATTTTACTGATGCCGAAGGGAAGCTCGAAGGCACAGTGGCAGCTGAGGACAGTCTTCAAGTTCTAATGGAGCTGAAATCACTCAGGCAACATGTCCCGGTAGCCGTGCACTTTACTGAAGGCAAAAGAGGACTGAATTCTCAACTTTGGACTTGCATGGCCTAATCCCACTGTCCATCACCCATCATCCAAGTCCTGAGAGACTGCATTCTTCTCTTGCACCTGTAAATCTCTTTATCACCACCCTTCCTCAGCTTCACCCGTCCTCTTGGTGGGGATGGGAGGCCTGGGTTCCTCACTGCCTGTGGCCCTTACCATCCCTCTGTTCCTCTCTCAAGGGATGACCCCAGGGTGGTAACTTTTACTACCCTCTGCTTCATCTTCATCCTTGAACAGGTGAGCTCACCCTCTCCCCCACCCAAACAGAGTTAACCATTCACTCATCTCTTGTTGTATAGCAAATAATCATGTTTTGTGATGACTAGTAGCTTATCTGTCCATCATCCACATCTGAGATCCCTGTGTGCCTTCTTTCTGCTCAGAGACTGCTGGAACATGTCACATCAGGTGTCCCTCACCACTCCCTTTAGCTTCCTGACTATGAGATGAGCTGTTTTGCTTCCCCCCTGCATTCATTGCCATTACTATCTGGCACCCCACCAGAGGCCAAAAGACAAAGGGCCCACCTGACCATGGTGGACCCTCTAAAAGCATGAGCTAAAACAAATCTTTCTCCTTTAGAAGTTGACTATCTCCGGTATTTTGTTGTAGTAATGGAAAGCTAGCACATCAAATGCCAAAATCAAATGGAACCAGACATGGGGGTGCATGCTTATAACCCCAGTAGTTGGGACACTGAGAAAGGAGGATCTCAGGTTTGAGGACAGCCTCAGCAATATAATGAGATTCTCAGCAACCTAGCAAGAACCTGTTTCCAAACAAAAAGATAAAAAGGACTAGGGGTATAGCTTGGAGGTAGGCTGCTTCTAGGTTCAATCCCTGGTGTGTGTGTGTGTGTGTGTGTGTGTGTGTGTGTGTCTCTCTCTCTGTCACACACACACACACACACACACACACACACACCCCACTCCAAATGGAAAGCCTCTCACTAGATTTTTCAAACTTGTCATGCATGGCTCTTGTACTTTTGTAAGATTTTGTTTGCTTTTGGAACACTGGTTTATTTTTCTCTCTGGATGCATTGAACCCCTGACCATTCTATCTCAAATTCATGGAAGCAGATAGGAAAACTTACCAAATGTGGACTCATGCATTTTGGTTATCTCCATGTTGCTATCCAGGTCTTTCCCTGCACTCTTGATTGTGAACTCTGTTGACTACAATGTTGACAATCATGCATGTGGGAAAGAGTGTATAGTGTATAGACATGAGCTCTCACAGCTTGGAAAAGATGAATAAGAACAGATCCAGATAATTAGTATTAATCTTGTACTTTGGCTGGGATTCTGAATTCCACAACAAACATATTGCTTTCCCTCTAGGGCTGAAAACGTTGGACCCGATAAAGGCCCTCTTCTGTGTGGAATTTTACTGAAACTGCATCTTTGAGATAATTTTTAATAAACATGAGAATATATTTTAGATGTATTAAATCTAGGAAACACATTAGCAAGTAGAAGCAAATAAGGTAAGTTATTTGGTTTTCCGACTGAGAAAGGCAAATGTTATTGTTTTAGTCAACTTTTCCCATCACTGTGGGCAGAAGACTCAACAGGAACAAATCTGAGGAGGAAAAGTTTACTGGGATTCATGGTTTCAGAGGTTTCATTCCATATGGCCGGCCCTGAAGCATCAATGGTGTGGTGGTAGGGTGCACAGAAGGACTCTGCTCTTACATCATGGAGAGCAGAAGCAAAGAGAGCAGAGGGAGAGGGTGAGGGGCAAACACAGTCCCCAAGGCCACACTCCCAGTGACCAACATCTTCCAGCCACAACCTGCTTACCTATGTTACCACCCAATAAATCCATTCTAATGAATAATTCAGTGAATTTCTCCACTGATGAGATCAGTCTCCTCACGATTCAATTTTTCACCTCTGAGCATTTTTTCATTGCCAATATGTGAACTTTTCCAGGGCACATTCTATATCACAACTGTGACAGTTATCATGGTGTGTTTTATGCTGCTAAAACAGAATATCTGATAGTGAGCAATTTGTAAATAACAGACACATGTTTGATGCATTTCTGGAGGCTGGAAGTCCCAGATCAGAGCGCTGGCAGGTCTATTCTCCACTTTCAAGACAGTCCTCAATGCCATGTCCTCCAGAGAGGAGGAACACTCTTCCTCACGGGGCAAAGGATGGGGAAAGGGAGCACCTGCTCCCACAGCCCTTTCATAGCCACATCATAGAACCCTCAAGACCTAAACATCTTTCAACACTGTCACATTGGGGGTGAGGTTTCCAACACATGACTTTTGGGGACCCATTCAAATCATAACAAATATTATTTATCACTCCATATCAGACTATAAGAGATAGAAGTAGCAATAGTTTACCATCAAACAGAAGCCCAGGGTCAGATGGTTTGCCAAGTGAATTTTTTAAAACCTTTATAAAAGAGCTAATCCCCATATTCCTAAATCTATTCCACGAAATAGAAAGAAATGGGATTCTCTCAAGCACATTCTATGAAGTCAACATCCCATTTATTAATTCTTATTTTAATTTTTTGAGCCTTGGGGGTCTTATTAGGAAGTGTTCACCTGTGCCTATATGTTGAAGTGTTGGACCTATGCCCTCCTCTAGTAATTTCAAAGTCTTTGGTCTAATTTCCAGGTATTTGATCCATCTTCAGTTGATTCTTATGCAGGGTCAGAGGTAGGAATTTAATTTCATTTTTCTACAAATGGATAACCAATTTTCCCAACACCATTTGTTGAAAAGGCGGTCTTTTTTCCAATGTATGTGTTTGGCACCTTTGTCAAAAATCATTCGACTATAAGTGTATGGACTTTTTTAAAATGTAGGTTCTATTCTGTTCCATTGGTCTATGTGTCTGTTTTTGTGCCAATATCATGCTATTTTTATTACCATAGCTCTGCGGTATAATTTGAAATCAAGAATTGTGATGCCTCTTGCATGGTTGGAATGCTATTTTAGTGTGGCTCTATGACCAACCAAATGATGAATTTATCTGCATAAAAATGTGTATACTTTTTAATACTTTTATTGATGCAATGAAATTATACATCGTAGTGAGATGCAAAGTGATACAAACATACACTCACACATCACTTGTGTATTTCCCTCCACATATCATCCTCCCAGTTTCCACTTTCTCCTTCCCTCTACATGTTAGTGAGATTGGGAGTAAAACCTTGTATGGAGATAATTTTATTTGAACTGTTTTCTTCCTCAATCCTCATTTTTTGCCCTCTTTATATCCATGCCCTAATCTTCTTTCACTATTCTACTGTTTTGTCTCATTTGACTGAAGTCCGTCTTGCTTCCTATTTTCTCTCCAGCTTCCACATATGAGAGGAAACATATGACCCTTGACTTTCTGAGACGGCCTGCTCTCACTTAGCATATTCTCCAGGTCCATCCATTTTCTTGCAAATGACATTATTTTGTTCTTTGTTATGGCTGAGTAAAATTCCATTCTGTGTATAGACTACATTTTTATACTATACATATACTACATTTGTTACATATACATACATACATACATACATACATACATACATATACAACATTTGTTATCCATGTATCTGTTGATGGACACTTAGGTTGGTTCCATAATTTGACCCTGTTTTAAAATCAAAAATAAAATAAGGCTGGGGGTGTAGCTCAGAGGTATAATAACCCTGGGTCCAGTCACCTGCACCATAAAAATAAATGAATAAATAAATAAATAAGAAGAAAAGAAGGAAGAGGATGAAGAAGAGGAGGAAGAAACCATAATTTGCTCATTTTTAATTTTACAGGCAGAAGGCAGTGTTTTGAACCTACTCTTGGTGACAAGGCACCTTTCGTATCTCTACCTCCCACTCCTACCCCGACCCTCCCCCTCCTGGTCCACTGATGGCACTGGCGATGCCCTAGATGGAGGGGGGGTGGTTTCAGAGAAGAGCTGTCTGGTTCACCTGTCTAAATCGCAGCAATCACAGTGTCCATGAGGCCACACAGTGAGTTTAAGCCTGAGCAAGGCAAGGAGCCTCATAAAACGGAAAACACGAAATTTCCCCCGTTCTGATCTGTCCCTGCAGTGGTTTGAGCATGTCCCCCAAGGGTTCCCGTGTTGAAATTTAATCCCCATTGAGAGGTATTATTAAGAAGGTGGAAACTTAATCCAGTTATGAAGCTCAGGGTGGGTCTTGGGAGGTGATTAGGATCAGCTGGGGTCATGAGGGCAGAGCTCCTCTGATTGAATACTAGCGACTTTATAAGAAGATGAGAGGGCACCCATACACCTGCACCCTCCGCATCTCTTGCCATGTGGTACCCTGTCTCGGGATTCTGTCTGCAAGAAGCCCATCACCACATATGGTCCCTTAACCTTGGACCTCCAGAACCATGAATCAAAATAAACCTCTTGTATTTATAAAGTAGCCTGCCTCTGGTAATTTTGTTATAGTTGGGGGAAATTGACTGATATGCTCAGAGTAAGCAACCCAAACCGGGATGCTCAACTGACAAGTCTATTTGTTTTTTCACAGAGAGCAAGAAAGTCTAACCCCATTGTCATGTCCTCCGGATGAGGCTCATGAACCGCAACTGAATCCATAGAATGAGCACATTTTATGTTGCAAGTACCCACCAATGAAACTCAAGCTAATGAAACAGGCCCTTTATGTTTCATTTAATAATACAAGGAGTTTCTTCAACTAGGCCTTTATGTTTGTCTTTACACTGAAGATCCACACAATCCTTGGAAATCCTAAACTCCTCAGTGGTCTCCAGATGAAGCAGTCGTCACACAGAGCAAGGCTGCTGTCAGTTCCACGGCAGCAGGTCGAGGGTGCTCAGGTTTCTCACTTTGTGGCTCCCTTCATTTCTCAGTTTTTTCACCACATCCTAGGCCAAAAGAAACACCCAACACTTCACGTATGAAGCAAGTCCAAACGCCTTGATAATATTTATGTTCTAACCACCTAGTAGCTGTTCAAAAAATAAAACACACAAACTGAAAGACAAAAATATTTTATTTCATTCTTGAATAACTCCAATCACTAATGGGATGAGTGTGTATACCTTTTGGCACTGCCTGAGTTCTCAGATCTTGCAATCAGAATGGCCTCCACTCTGCCGTTTACTTTTCTACATTGATTTTCATGCAGTACTGGACTTTTATCACAGAAACCACTAAAAACACAGTTTACAAAGATATGATATCATCACAAGGAATGTAATACAATTTGATGTTGAAACTGTGAACTCTTTTCAGCTACTAGTTCATTCTGGTCTGACAGCTGGTAAGTAGTTCTGTATTTCCCTTAAAATATTAAAATATTCTGTAATGTTTTTGGCAGTGCCCATGGCGGCTTGACACAGTTTGAGAACCATGAGTGTAGGCAATATTAACAAACATTTTTGGTTTGTCACTAACAGTGACACTTTTTTATCATCCTTAAGTAGATATTTTAAAAGCTGTGCTTTTTTTTTTTTTTTTTTTGAAATCCAAATGTTTCAATTGCTTATAATATTTGTAACACTTGCTTTGCAAAGAATTTCCCCTTGGTAATGAGGGTAGAGACAAGTAGTTGTCTATTTTCTATAGTCTTTTTTTTTTTTTTTTTTTGCGGTACTGGGGATTGAACTCAGGGGCGTTCTACCTCTGAGCTATACCCCCAAGCCCTATTTTTTATTCTTTATTTTGAAACCGAGTCTCACTAAGTTACGGAGTACCTCACTAGGTAGCTGAGGCTGGCCGCGAACCCGGGTCCTCTGGTCTCAGCCTCCCGAATGCTGGGATTACAAGCGTGCGCCACCACGCCCGGCTTATTTTCTATAGTCTTGAGGACATCCTGCAGTTAAGCATGAAGAGGTTAGTGTTTGTCGTTTGCACACATGCTTCTCCTGAAGGCTGCATAGAGAACTCGTTGAATTGATGATGGAATTACATGGACTGGCCAGAGTTTGAGTAGACTGGGGGAGAACAAAGTTGATTGGGAATCCACATCATTCTTCAAGACCCAACTCAAGAACAATCTCCCCTGAGAGGCATCCCACTTCCTCCCAGGTAGAGGAAGGACTACTGAGCAGGTCTCTTTGGAAGATATGGCCCATTCCATACCCTGCCACCCCACCAGGGTCGAAGCAGAGTCTCTGTCCTTCTCTTTGTCATCCAAGAACCCGGCACAATTCCTGATCATGAAAGAAGATAGACTTCAATATCATTAATAAAAGCTATAAAAGTTATTTTTAAAATGGCTAGTATAAAACAGTACTGCTAAGAGGAATCAAAAAGACTGATTGAGCCAGGTGTGGTGGCACATGCCTGGAATTCCAATACTCGGGAGGCTGAGACAGGAAGATGGCACATTTGAGACCAGCCTCAGCAACTTAGCCAGAATCTGCTTCAAAATAAAAAATAGGTCTGGAGGGTAGATCAGAAGTAGAAGGCTCCTGGGCTCACTGGTTGAAGGGGGGAAGTCATGATTAGGCCAGGTCTCTAGGGAAATACAGGAATGCACCAGAAAGCACAGGGGAGGGAGTTTGGAGATGACATTGCAGGTAGTCAGAACACTAAGTGTGGATTCCAAGAGGTAGGGATGGACATGGAGTCTTTGAAACATGTGAGAATTTCCATGGGGCTAGAGAGGAGTATCCGGGTGGTAGAGTGGAGAATGGTGAGGTAGATTTGGACCAGACCATTCAGGACCTTGTAGGTTATTGAAACAAGTGTGGGTTTAATCTACAAGAAATGAGGACCCAGCGTAGCATTCCACCTGGGGAGCAGGATGCTCAGACCTGGATTGGAGATGGGCCGTTCAGGCTGTTGAGTTGGAGATGGATTACGTCACTCATTAAATTGCCCAGAAAGGAAGAGAAATGGGTGTCTTTAATGTCCTGGATCATATTCCATGGCCTCCACCAGCCCTCTCTGCAAAGTATGTGCATACATGACAAGGACTTTTGAAAGCTTTTCACTGTGAAGGAATTTTAGACTTTACCAATTTTAATTTTACAAAGTTGCAAGAGTGGCATTATGTTCCCATATGGTATTCACACAGCTTTGCTTAAAGTAAACATCTTACGTATCCATTTTCCAATTTAGAAAATTAATATCTGGTGTAGATAAAACACCAGTAGCCTCGCTACATAGCTCATTAGAATTTGGTTTTCTGATTAACACCATTTTCTGGTCCAGGATCCATCCAGATCCCACATTGTATTTGGTTGTGATAACTCTTCATGGGCCAGTTCCTTGGCCTTTCTTCTTCTTTCATGACCTTGACACTTTCAAAGGATGTTGGTCAGATATTTTGTGAACTACTCCTCAATTTAGATTTATGTAACATTTTCTCTTGATTAGATTGATGCCATGCATTTTTGGTGAGAATAAAAGGCAACATTTTATCTTTCTCTGCACATCATATCAAAGGTACATGATGTTGACATTTCTTATTATTGGTGAGGTTAACACAGGGGAAATTTTAGAAATTTTCTTTTTGAGTTTTTAGCCCATCTTTTCCACCAGTTTGAACTATTTATTTATTTATTTATTTATTTATTTATTTATTTATTTTGTGTGTGTGTGTGTGTGTGTTTGTGTGTGTGTGTGTGTGTTACTGAGATTGAATCCCAGGCTTTCTACCTTGGAACTATACCCCCATCTCTTTTTACTTTTTATTTTGAAACAGGATCTTGTTAACTTGCTGAGGCTGGCCTCAACCCTGCAATCCTCCTGTCTCAACCTCCCAAGTACTGGGATTACAGGTGTGTACCACTATGCCCAGCTTTCTTCTTATTTTAAAGGAAAGAAGTCAGCCTTTGCAACTTATTTTAAAGGAAATAAATATATCTCACCACCTTTCTTCGCTCCATCGTTTCCTGAGTTGGGCCATTCCGCTGTGGCTCTCTGCACCTCTGGTTGTTTCCCTCTGGGGTGGAAGATTCCCTCTGCAGAGAAGAGACACCATTGGATACCTTTTTACCCTCAGCACTGTGCTGGTTACATTCTAAACATCTATGTCAGCCAGCATAGGCGGGATGGGCTAGAATAACAAATCTTGTGACCCAAAGCAACAAGTTTACTTCTTGTCTGAGAGAGAAGCTCCATTGTGGAGTTAACTGAGGAACAGGTGCCATCTTGGCAGGTCTCCCAGGCGCTGGACGTGGGATGTGAGCCACACACTAGTTCTCAGAGCTCTCACATGGGGTTGGCTGGAGCAAGTCACATGGCCACACCCAACCTCAAACCTGGCAGCGAGGGAGTTCCTAGGAACCCTAAATCCAGAAACAGATGGGACGAACCCAGAAGGATGACCACAGAGCGGGAAGAATTGTGAATGAAGGCAGCAATGCCCGTCTCTTTTGCTTAACAAGTGGGATGGGAACCTCAAAGACCATACTTTTCTCCTCCTTGCAGCTTGAAAAAAGCCAGAACAGAGAGTCAATTATGCCAAACAGTACGCTTTCAGGTCAACAATATGAATGACCGTCATAATCTGTTTCCCTGAATCAGAAGGGAATGATTTTTCTCTCTTCAAAAGAAACATTCTATCCCTTGAGCATCAAGAAAAACAAAAAACAAAAAACAAAAAACAAAAAAACCCTTGAAATTTGGACCAAGTCTTATATTTATTCATAAATGCTTAAGCAATATGCCCTTACAATTGTTTCAGATTCACTTAATTTCTGTGAAGGCATGTCTGTTCTTCCTCATAAAAACCTAAATGGCCAGACATGGTGGTCACACCTGTAATCCCAGTACTTAGTAGGCTGAGACAGAAGGATCAAAGATTCAAGGCAACCTCAGCAACTTAGCAAGACCCTCAGCAACTCAGTGAGACCCTGTTTCAAATAAAAAAATAAAATAGGGCTGGGGGTGTAGCTTAGAGGTAGAATGCCTCTGTATTCAATCCCCCAATACTACAAACAAACAAAAACTTACATGAACTAAAATTTTTCTTTTAGGAACATATTTAGACTGAGCATTTGTAGTTTTATTCATTCAACTTTAAGCAATAAACATTAGACATTTGCTAAAAAGGCAATGTATTTTTCTCGCATACTATAACACCAGTCATAGACCATGCAGGTGACCCATAAGTATTTGTTGTTGAATTGGTGTCCCTTCTACTTTCTTTAAGAAACAGTCTTCCAGGGCAGTCTAAACATCTTCTGAGCCCAAATAAATGAAAACAAGAAACAAAAAACTAAAGACAAAACAAAGCCAGAGTCCAGAAAATTAGAAGAAATTTGGTCTAATCTTTGAAGTTCCTTCTAAACTCTCTTCTTTTCTTGTTTTTTTTTTTTTTTTTTTTTTTTTCCTGAAAAGACACTCTCTCTGAGACTTGACTTCCTCCTCTGGCACTTTCAAAAGCTCTGCTGGGAGTTTCCCATGCTGCATTTCAGCTTTAAGTATAACAAATGGAGCAAATGCTTATTTTAATTCTGGCTTGTTTTTACTAGTCTCTTTTTCATTACTGCTTGGCTTTCATGTTCTAGAGTTTCTAGAACATGAAAGGCCTTTGCTTTGTGAGACATCCTGTTTTCCATCACTGTGAGCATGTCCACTTTGGACCCCAAGCAAGGATGTGATGTGTCCCCATCCTGAGCCAGTTCTGTGGTATGATGTGAGCAGTAACAGACTGGGAACAGGTTTTGAGTAAACCCCAACCTCCATGTCATGATGCCTAAGACCTTCCATGATCTGACCCCATCCCATTTTTCCAGTTTTATCTCCTACTTCTTCTTCTATACAAAATGGGATCATTAGCTCCCAACCATAGATTTGTGCCTACTCCTTTAACACTGTGTGCTCTGATGCCCAGGTGGTCAGGTATGGTGGCGCAGGTTGTTTACTGCATCTGAGCATCTTGCAAAGGGACAGGAGGCTGAACTGGAGCTGGCATTCAGCTTTCCGAGTCATTCATCTCTGTGCAATTCTGCTGGCAGGGGGGAAGGCAGTTTTCTAAATCACATAAAAGCATCATTAAACAGTGGCTTTAAGCGCAATACTCTCCATGCATTTCTGCTTTTAAATGACCCCTAATCTGGCTTTCATCATTTTAAAAACAAGTTTACACCGTGCTTTCTTTTCTTTTCATTTGGTGGTGCTAGAGAATGAACCCACGAGTGTTCTACCCCTGAGCTATCCCTCTAGTCCTATTTATATTATGTTATGTTATTTATTTTTTGTGGTACTGGGGATTGAACGTAGAGGCATCCTACCTTCAAGCCACACCCCAGCCCAATTTTTTAATTTTTTATTTGGAAACAGGGTCTTGCTAGGTTGATGAGAGTCTCACTACTTGCTGAGGCTGTCCTCGAACCTGTGATCCTCCTGTCTCAGCCTCCCAAGTGGATTACAGGAATGTGTCACCACACCCAGCTTATGTTTTTTAATTTTGAAACAGGGTCTCAAGAAGTTTCTAAGGGTCTTGCAATCCTCCTGTCCCAGCCTCCTAAGTACTGGGATTACAGACAGGTGCCACCATGCCCAGCTCCATACCAAACTTTTAAAAAACAATGTTTGTTATGTGGTATTAACATCATAAAAGCATCTTCAGAGTGTGATGTGGAGGGAAAAACTCAGGTTTTGGAGTTGAATGGGAGCTGTGTTAGATCTCGGTTCTCACTACTGGCTTGTCATCCAGGTGGGTTGGTTAATCTCTCTGTACCTCCATTTTCTGATCTGTAGAGTAGGAATACAATTTGTCTTGACTTCTGTGTGGGAATGAAAGAGAAGATATATAGGGCCTACAGTTGTGTCTGGCAAACATGTTAGCAATGAACAGGAAAATGTTATTTTATATAATAAAATCTGGAAATAGTATGAAGACGGAGAAGTGGGGCGCAAGGATCATCTTGGACTCGTTTGTATGGAGTTGAGGTCACAGTGTGGTTTACTGTCTCTGTCATAGAACAATCACAACATTTTCTTACATTCTTGGAAACATTTGCAAATGTGTGTGTGTGTGTTGTATGCATTCTACCTTCAAGCTGATGAGGTAGAAGAAATAAAAATTTAGGTAGAAAGGAGACACCCCATTCTCTTATTTTTTGTTTTGAAACAGTCTTGCCAAGTTGTCAAGGTTGGCCTTGAACATGTGATCCTCCTGTCTCTGCCTCCCAAGTACTAGGATTATGGGTGTGTGCCATGGCTACAAATGTCATTTTTAATTGTTGTCATAAGGGACACTCTGTCACTATGCAGATTTTTTCTTGTAAACCAGGCCTTTATTGATGAACCTTTGAATTGTTTCCAGTGTTTCGCAATGATACACCTCATGCCTACTTGAACTACTTTTCACAGGTTACCAACCCCTCTGCATGCTCTTGTGTTGGCAAAACACAGGACAACTTACAAGGATAGGACCAAAGTTCAGATGACAAGTTTACCCAAGAAAGTCAGGGAATAAGTGGCTTTAAAACCCAAATTGCCTATCTTGTGGCCACTCAGAAGAGAAAAGATGAGAAGCGCCAACAGGACCATCAGCCACACTTTTAAATGAAATTCATCCTGAACCAGCAGAGCTGAGATGGGAAATGCTGTGATCTTAAGCAACCAAGCAGCCAGGCATAGCAGCGCATGCCTCTAATCCCAGTACTTGGGAAGCTGAGATAGGAGGATTGCAGGTTTGAGGCCAGCTGGCCTCAGCAACTTAGCCAGATTCTCAGCAACTTAGTGAGACCCTTTTATGAAAAATAAAAAAATAAAGATAGGACTGGGAGCCGGGCATTGCAGTGCACACCTGTAATATCGGTACTTGGGAGGCTCAGACAGGAGGATTACAGACTGGAGGCCAGCCTCAGCAACTTAGGGAGGCCCTCAGCAACTTAGAAAGAACCTGTTTTAAAGGAAAAATAAAATAGAGATGGAGGTGTAGCTTGGTGGTAGAATGTTCCTGGGTTCAATTCCCAATACCGCATAAACAAACAAATGCTAAGTAATCATGTGCAAGCACACACCCAGGGAATATCCCACAGGAAGTTTTATACAATGGAGAGACAGGCAGATGTTGGAGTTCTCAGCTGCCTTCTCTTCAAAGACTGCATTTCGAACGGCCCCCTCTGCGGAAGCACAGGTAGCTGAGAGCAGTGGCCAGTGAGGTTTCCTCTGCCTTCCCGCTCCCCTGTGGAGGGCCTGGAGCCAGGTGCCAGCAGGGCACTCTATTATTATCTCTGTCTGACAGATAAGATAAGGCTGAGGAGGATTAAGCAAGATGCCCAGAAGGCAACATCAGGCTGGTAGGTAGCAAGGCCTGGCCTGCATCCAATTTAAAAGCTGTGCTGCTGGCTCCTCCCAGCTCCAGGCTCAGTGAATTCCTGCTGGCAACTCCAAGGTGGTCAAGGAAGAGGGATTCACACCATGGAAACAAATGACACAGGGCTTTTTTGTTATTGAGAGCCATTTGCCTATTAGGGTACTCAGCTCCCATCTGAGCAATTAGGGTCCCTCTCCAATAAATGTGTGTGTGTGTGTGTGTGTGTGTGTGTGTGTGTGTGTGTGTTTAAATGGGGAAACCCATTAAGACAAACAAATCAGGATTCTATTCTCTGACAAGACATTGGCCTGATAACATCAAATCAAACTACTGACAAATTCAGTTCCAAATTATTAAGACCACTTTCTGATTGAATTCAAGGTTCTCAGAGTTTGATGCCCAGACCAGTAGTGTGGCTGTTGTGGTTTGCATCTGGGATGTTCCTCAGAAAGCTTTATGTGTTGAAAGTATGGTCCCCAGTGTGGCAAGGTTCAGAGGTGGGACTTTTAGGAAATGATTGGATTGTGAGAGCTCTAACTTCATCGAAGGATGAATCCACTTAATGGGTTAGTAATTTGAACCACTGGGTGGTACCTATAGGCAGACAGGGTGACTAAAGGAAGTGGACCACTGGAGTGTGGCCTTGGGTACTTTATCTGTCCCTAGTTCCTAGCCCTCTGGCTTTCTGTTTCCCTGCTGTCATGAGCTGAGCACATTTCCTCTTGCCATGCTCTTCCACCATGATGCTTCTGCCTTGAAGTCAGCTACCATGGTCAGAATCCTCTGAAACTCGAGCCAGAGTAGACCTTTCTTCCTCTAAGTTGTTCTTGTCATGTATTTGGTCATAGTGATGAAAAACTGGTTAACACAATGGCCGGCCATCACCACCATCACCGTTGTCATAGTCAGCTTTCCATTACAAAGAGGGAAATTTTATTTTGGCTCATGGTTTCCAAGATTTCAGTCCATGATTGGTTGACCTAGCAGCTTTTGGGCTTGTGGCAAGGTAGCACATTATGATGGAGAGAGTGTGGTAGAACAACACTACTCATCTCATAGCCAGGAAATGAAAAGAGAGGAGAAAGAGGCCAGGGTCCCACAAATCCCTTGAAGGTCATGTCCCCAAAGACCTAGATGCCTCTCACTAGGCCCAACTTCTTAAAATGTCCACTAGTGTCACAGGCTGGGAACCAAGCCTTTAGCACATGGGCTTTTGGGGAACATTCAGGATCCAAACTATAAGCCGGGCGTGGTGGCACATGCTTGTAATCCCAGTACTTGAGAGGCTGAGACAGGAGGATCGCAGGTTCATGGCCAGCCTCAGCAACTTAGTGAGGTCCTCCGCAACTTAGTGAGACCCTGTTTCAAAATAAAGGATAAAAAATAAGACTAGGGGTATAGCTTGGAAGCAGAATGCCCCTGGGTTCAATCCCCAGTACCGCAACAAAACAAAACAAAACAAAAAAAACCCCAAACTGTAGCAACTACTATCACCATGATCCATCATTGTTATCATCATCACCAAGACCATCACCAACACCACCACCATCACCAACACCACCACCATCACCAACACCACTACCATATCTACCAGCATCATTACTATCACAACCACCACCATCTCTACCACCTCTCCCCTGCTATCGTTACCATCACTAGTATTACCATCCTCATTACCACCACGACCATCACCATCTCACATCATCACCACCACCACCATCATTATTATGATCACTGCCACCACCATTTCCACCACCATAATTACACTACCACCATCACTCACCGTTATGATCATCAACACTACCATCTCTACCATCACCATTATTACTACCATTTCTACCATAATTATTACCATGACCACCACCAACACCACCATCACCACCATTATTGTGATCATTTTCACCATCAGCATTACCATCACCACCACTACTACTACCATCACTACCACCATGATCACCATTACTATCATCACCATCACTATTTCAATCACCACCATCTCGACCAGCATCATTACTAACACAGCCACTATAATCTCTACCACCTTCCACCACTGTCATTATCATCACCACTACCATCCCCACCCCCACCACCATCTCCACACCATCATTACCGTCATCACCACCACTGCTAAGATGATCACCACCACCACCATAATTACCACACCCGATATCATCACCCACTATTATTATCAATACCACTGTTATCATCACCACCACCACAATCTCCACCATAATAATTACCATGACCACCACCAACACCACCATTATTACGATCACCAATACCATCTCCACTATCATCATTACCATCACCACCACCACCTCCATCATTACGACCAAGGCCACCATTACTATAATCACTATCTCCATTTCCATCACCACCATTACTACCACCACCATCACCGCCCTAATCATTACTATGACCACCACCACCATTACCATCACCACCACCATTTCTACTACCATAATTATTGTCATCATCACTACCACTACCACCACCATCACCATCACCAACCACTGTCATTACCAGCCAAAGCATAGGGAGGACTCAAATGGACTAATTTCTGGAACCTTTAGATATGCTAATGTTATGGTTTGGATATAGCATGTCCCCTGAAAAAGCTCATGTACCGGAAATGCAAAAATGCTTATAGATTAAATAATTGAAGTATGATGGCTCTTATCTCATCAGTGGAGAAATTGGGTGGTAGACTAGACAGCTAGGGTGTGTAAAGGAGTTAGGTCATTGTGGGAGTGGCCTTGGGGGCTATATTCAGCCCGCATCCCTTTCATCTCTCCCTCTCTCTGCTTCCCGCCTCTAGCCTCTATGAGGTGAGAGTAGTGGCACTCTGCAGATACCGCCTCCATCGCATTTATGCTTCAGAGCTGGCCCTAGGGACAGAGACCTCTGAAACTGTGAGCCCAATAAACCTTTCCTCCTCTAAGTTGTTCTTGTTGGGTACTTTGGTCACAGCAATGGGAAAGCTGACTAAAACAGACAATGTATACGGAAGTTCTTGTTAAGACAGAACAGTCGAAGTTCCAATCAATCACTCAATCAGTAGGTACCAATTTTATATCTGGAGATTGTCCTAAGCACCAAGCATCAAAACTCAGCATGACATATCTTTATGTTTTAGAGGCTCACAGCTAAGCAGTCTAGGTAGTCTTGTTAAAATATGAGTTCTGAGCTGGGCGTGGTGGCACATGCCTGTAATCCCAGTACTTGGGAGGTTGAGACAGGAGGATTGCAGCCTCAAGACGAGCCTCAGCAACTTAGTGAAGCCCTCAGCAACTAAGTGAGAGCCTGTTTCAAAATAAAAAATAGAGCCAGGTGTGTAGCTCAGAGGTAGAATGCCCCGGGGTTCAATTCCCAGTACTATAATAAATTTTCTAAAATAGGAGTTCCGTAATTATAGCCCATGTATAGAACTTTGAGCAGAGGAGGTGGTCACCTATGTCTGTGTGTGAGTAGTGTGGGGGAGTGTTGCTATACTGAAATATCACAGGAACCAGCCTTGGTCTCCTCCATCTTTATGTATTTCTCTATGGATCACAAATACCTGTCATCAACTACTAATAAGGCTGATGGCCTGCGCAGTGCTCATTCCACTCTTGGAAACATTGAAACACCCCTATTAAAGCCGAGACTTCACATGTGAGACAGTGGAAGCAGAGCTGGCACTGCCGCTGTTTTTCTTGGAAAGAGCTTTCATTTGATGGCAAGGGCGGGGAGGGTGGAATTTCAGAAGACTCATTTTCCAAGGCCAGCGTGCAGGTCGGGGAAGCACGTCTGTGCTCACTTTGTCTTCACTCTTTGGGCAGACTGACCCTTTCTCCATCAGGGAACACGAGGCGCATGCTCTTTCACGCAGGGCACGGCAGCCTTGCTTTTCTCACTCAACCCAAAAGGCCTCTGACAGGAGGCCCAGAGATGACAGCACAACCTGGGGGTAGAAGTCATCAATCTAAGGCACACCAGAACAGCATTCCCATGGCTAGTGAAAATATACATACGCACACAGCAGACGCACAATGATGTCATTCACATCAGCTATGTTAGTGGCTCCATTTGAGAAAGAAAGTAGGGGAAATAGCTCTTCTCAGGTTCCATTTGTGGAAAGAAAAATGTGCAGCTTCATCTGCAGCAGAACATGCCATTCTTCTTAAGTATGTATGATGGAGGCCATAAGATGTGCCCAGGAGAGACCAGACAAACAATCCAGCAAGAACAGTGGTGCACATATATAATCCCCAAGGCCGCACCCTCTTGGGAGTCTGAGATAGAAGGATAAGGTTTGAGGCCAGCCTCAGCAATTTAGCAAGACCTTCAGCAACTTACCAAGACCCTATTTCAAAGTAAAACATAAAAAGGGCTGGTGGTATATCTTGGAGGTAGAGTGCCCCTGGGTTCAAGCCCCAGTACCACAAAAATAAATAAGAATGAAAATAGAGTTTGTTTTTGGTTTACACAATTACTTGTAAAATAGTTTATAAAGTTGATAAAGATGGAAATTGTATTAGTCAATTCAGCAGAACCATGGGGATGTCATATGCAAGTTGCAGGAGCCATGTCAGGGAAGAACAAAGATCAAGTGTGTTTACTGAGAATGATGGGGGCACATTTAGCAACACAGCTCTGCACTCAGGCAGCTCAGCTGTCCTCTGATAGGATCAAGCTCTCCTATTGCACCAACTCACAGAACACACAAATCAAGACTTTCCCCACTGTTCCACTCATTTCCAGAAATATCAATCACGGAATCATGATAGAATGTTCTCTACCATGTGCACCTGTGTGCTCATGTGCACCCACACCCACACTCACATCCAAACACCAGACATCATTTGTCCTTTTCTAACCATAGATTTCTGGTGAAGTTAGTGGATGAAGGCATAGAGGGCTGTTCCTAAGCCACATTGAGCTTGCAACTTATAAACATGAAAATCTGAACCAGAAATTGCAGTGAGGGGGAGAGGGGGGAGAAGGAAAGTCCCTACTATTCCTTTACAGAATTTCTTAATTTCCCCACCTCTGGCTTCCTAGAGCTGAGAATTCCTCTTCCAAATCTTACAAAGGTTGCCTCTCTTTGTGGGTGAGCGTGTCCCAGTAGGCGGGCTCCGGGAGGTGTTTTCACTTGTCTACAGTTCCAAGCTCACTCCCAGGCAGAAGTTCTAGAAGAAGCAGACATTCCTGACTGTGAAGTAAGGACAGATGTATGTCCCTAGCCAGAACCCATGGTGTGCCATCCCACTTGACCACTCTTGCTAAAGAAGCTTGGATTTGTTCAAAAGTCTGACTGATGCCCACCCAACTTTATTTTTATATTTTTCACTAAATAATTGCAAGCTGTTTGTAACAGATTCCTCTTGCTCAATGTTTGCATGAAACCATAAGAACGAACAATACAAAGCCTCTCAATAGACATGTTTCACATTACCAAGTGATTTAGGGCTCTACAAAGGATGTGAAATATGCAAAGCAGTCCCCCCAACTCTAAGGGTGGAAAAACACTATTATTAGATCTTCCATATTGTCATGAAGTATAATAAGTTTGCCCAAAGCCATATCCCCAGAAGAAGCCAACTGCCCCCAGGTGAGGCATCTGATTCCCAAGTACAAAGAAGGTGCCTCACCAGACCCCTCCATGGTTTCTTTTGTCCTGTAGTTCTGTAAGTGTTAGGTCTTTATTCAGGGATCATGCCCTGGAATGGCTTCAGACTCCTGTTGCTCCTGGAGGCTAGGAAGGAGGAAATTTCGGGAGGAAATTGCTCCCTTTTATTGAACATCCTTCATGTGCTGCCCTGGGTCAGGTACTTTTTGACACTTACCTCATTTAAATATCTTTACAACTCTTCAGGTTGGATATGATAAGTCCCATTTTACAAAAGAGGAAAGTGGCTCAAATAGGCAGGATTTAGCTGGTAGAGAGGAGAGAAGAGGGAAAACCAGGATCCCACAAAGCTTCTGCCCTTCTCCTCCAGGAGGATTTGACTGCCTTCATCACATTCCTTTTGGTATCTCTTGCTCCTGAACCTGACCCATAAGACCCTTAAGAGGACAGATTAGAGCCAGACATAGGAGGCTGCCATGGAAGACCACAAAATGGAGGCCAGTCTCAGCCACTTAGCAAGACCCTGTCTCAAAAAGACAAAAAGGGATGGGGGTGTAGCTCATCAGCAAAACTCCCCTGGGTTTGGTCTCTAGTACCACACACACACAAAGTACAGATTAGAATTGAGGCAGTGAAAAATTGAAAATGAGCAAGAGAGGTAAGTAGAATAGAACCATGAACACAGATACACAGATTTGACCTATAAATAAATATCTTCACAAAAAAAATAAATAAATAAACATCTTCACAAGAAAATAACATATGTCATGCAATGGATTAAACTTTTTTCACTTCCTGGTTGGGTTTGAGGGTTTTTTAAAATTTAATTTAAAAGGCTTAATTCTACAGTCTAAATCAGATCAGTCTTCTGAGAACTGGCAGTTAGGCAGCTAAGACCCATTCTTTCACAACGCCCCAAAGATGTTGCCTACCTGTTGTCAGCCAATTTTCTTTACTATAACAAAATGCCTGAGGCTGGGTACTTATAAAGAAAAGAGGCTTATTCAGCTCACAGTTTTGTAGGCTAGAAGTCCAAACAGCATGGTGCTGGCTCTGGTGAGGGTCCCTTTGGCTATGTCACATCATGGTGGGTGGCACTACAATGGCAGGATTGTGTGCAGGAGACAGAGAGAGATCACATAGTGAGAGACGAAGCCAGAGTAGGGGAGAGACCATCCTGACCTCCAATTAAGCCCCACCTACTTCTCAACACAGCCACCCTGGGGTCCAAGCTCCTAACAGATGAACCTTCAGAGATACACCCAAACCACATCCAAACTATAACACCACCTAACACATCACCTGAGTTTTATTGTGCTCTAGGAGGCACAGTTTGACATAGAACAATCTGCCATATGTGGGCCAGGAGACCTAAGTCTCTCCTCATCCATGGGAAATCAATGTTATTCACAGTGACCAAGCCTGTGTGTGTTTGGAGAGATACACACCTTACCTCTCCCTAGCCATTGGTCTTGCTCACGTTGACTACAGAAAGCAGACAAGCCCCATAACCTCTCCACTCTCCACTCTCCATGACTTCGCTGTGGCTAATTAATAAAGGAAATTGCATCTATGGGCTGGAAAAAATAAAGTTCTGTCTCCTCTTATTTTCACTCAACACATGCATGATCTGCCTTCTGTGTACCAGTGCTGTTCTAGGTGCTAGGAATACAATATTCAGCAACATCAGGTTTCCTGTTCCTAAGGTGCTCATACTCTAGTGACAGGAGATAGACAACAGGCAAAAGAAAGAAAGAAAGAAAGAAAGAAAGAAAGAAAGAAAGAAAGAAAGAAAGAAAGAAAGAAAAAACTTGGCAGAAAGCAATGAGAAGAAAAACAAGTGGAGGAAGGGGGGGACAGAGGGTTGCTGAGAGGGGAAGGGGAACAGTTTTACTGAGGGGTTAGGAAAACATCCTGTGTAGTTGGTGCTCTGGAAGGACCCAGGCATCTGGTTGCATGAGTCCCAGGGGAAGCTGAACTGGGTTCAGGTCTAGGATCCAGACCAGTGTGTGGACTGGGGGGGAGGGGTTGGGAAAACTCACAGCAGAAGGAATTGAGAACCTGGATCTGGTTCATGAATGATGGATAAGCAGAAGAGAATGTGGCTCTGAATGTGCACCATGGTGCCGACCACTTGGTTGTCCTCAGCTCTGCCCTAGCCCTGTGTTACCTGGGAGGCGAGGTGGCAATGAGAAGTGACCCCTAGAGCCCCAAGGTGCGAGACCGGGCAGCACTACTACTCCATGACACATGGCACAGCCACAGGGCTGGCAGTGAAGATGGACCCTCCCTGGGGTCCCTATTGGGAGCCACACATGGCCTGAGTCCCTGGGGTGTAGGTATCGTGGTGTAGACAGGACATTCTGCCTAGAGATCAGTCAGCCTTCGCTGCAGGGGAACCAGGGAGAAATAGGTTTAGAGGAGGAAGATGGCAATCGCCACCCGGCACCTGGGCACCTGAAAGGACTGCTTCATGAGTACAGATGAGATATCGCCCAGGGTGTCCCTGAACTAACTGGGGCCTGAGGTTCTTGTGGTGGGAGTGAAGCCACAGAAATATTGGGTGTTCCTTCTACCCCAGGTAGAAATGTCCTGAGGAAATGCAGGTTGTACTTGCAGGAAGTCCAGGATGAAAACCAAACCTGGTGCCTCAAGCTTCAGTTCCAAGGGCCCCTGTCTTCTCTGGGGCCCGGAGCAATATTGGAGTGAGAGCAACTTTGCTTCTGGACAAAGGACTCCCTCCAGCAGGCAGCAGGCTGATGAAATGGCATGCTGTGCCAACAATGCGTCATACAGGGAAAGATTAGGACTTGGGAATTTGCATTTAATAGGTAATAAAATGATTATGAGGAATGCAGTAAAAATAGCCTAAATGTGCGAGGGAGAGCTAGGATTGCATGACAAGTGGCCTCCTTCACGCTTGCCGCCTCCTAATTTTGGCCACCAGTTCTGGCATCTGAGCAACACTCTTTAGCTAAACTGTGACTGACCCACGTGGATCTATTTACCTGGGCATTTGCTGTAACTAACCTGCCAGTCTACATGCTCAGAAGGCATGCTTTAAAGGGAAAGCTTGCAGACTTCACTCCCAGATCCTCTCTCTGACCTCGCAGGCCAATTCCCACCTCTCACTGGTATCAGCTCAGGCCCCTGAAACAAAGCAAGTCAAAAGTAACGGGGGGGGGGGGGGGGGGATGCCTATAATCCCAGCAACTTAGTGAGACCCTGTGAGACCCTGTTTCAAAATAAAAAATAAAATCAGGTTACACCAAAAAAAAAAAAAAATTAACAGGGGGCTGGGAAGGCATTTGTTGAAATGCAAAACTAAACTATCTAAACTATTGCTACACACACTCTTTCCAACTAATGATAGTCACTCATTTTGCCTTTGAAAGCCAGCAGGATCTCAAACTCTCTGCCTGGGGGAGTCCTGCAGGAGTCTCTAGAGGAGGCCAGGCCTCTTGAGGAGAGGGGCCTGCTTAGCTCCATCAGATCCAGACTGTGAGAGAAAGTGTCCACTGTTTCCACAGCTTTCAGTCTTTGCAAGAGAAGTCAAGAAAGACATTTTGTAAGGTGTACATTCTGGCAAGTTTTTTAAAAGTTGACAGCTTTAAAAATAAAAAGCACAATGTGAGACAAGCAGAATAAGTATATGTACAGGATATATGGACTGATCCCCCCCCCACACACACAGGCCAGCAGTTTGAGGCCTCTGAATCAAAAGATGGCTGCAAACCAGGCACAGTGGCACATACTTGTAATCCCAGTACTTGGGAGGCTGAGACATGAAGATTGCTAGTTCAAGGCTAGTGTATGGTAACTTAGTGAGAACCTGTTTCAAAATAAATGAATGAATGAATAAATAAATAAATAAATAAATAAATAAATAAATAAATAAATAAATAAAATAAGTCAGAGGTGTAGCTTAGAGGAAGAATGTCCCTGGGTTCAATCCCCAGTACTACACACATGCACAAAAGAAAAAAAAAAAAAAACTAAGATGGGCATGGTGGCATGCACCTATAATCCCAATACTTGGGAGGCTGAGATAGGTGTATCACTGGTTGGAGGCCAGTGCATGGTAACTTAATGAGACCTGGTTTCAAAATAAAAAATAAAAAGAACTGGATATATAGCTCAATGGTAGACTACCCCTGGGTTCAATTCCCAGAACCACCAAAAACAAAACAAAAGAAATGATGGTTAGGACACCTTTACTGAACACAGTGTATGCTATAGAAATTTCTGTATTTGTTCCTCAGCGCTCCAGCATTGTTGTTGATGTCTTCTAAGGTGAGGTACCCCCTCATTTTGCTGGCTTTTGCCCTGGGCCAGCCAGGGGACATGCCTCCATCTGAGCCTCAGATCCATGGCATTCAAGTCAGATTTTGGGTAGGTGAACTGTGCCTACAGTTGCTAGCCTTCACAACTGGGAGAGATCTCCACTGGCCATGACGTAAGGCAGATGTAAGAATGGCTCCAGGAAGAATAGAGAGGGTGAGACAGGATTTCAACTCACAGGGACTGGCAATGCCCACCAGTAGCCGCCTACAGAGGGAGAGGCCAAAAGGAGCTGAGAACTGACTTTGGTCCTGTCATCCCAACTGAGCTGTGTGGTGGAGCAGGGATTAGTGGTCCCTCTCCCCAAGCCCTTCAAACTACAAATTCATAAGCAGATATTCTTTTAAGCCACTAAGTTTGGGGATGGTTGTTATACAGCAACAGATTACCTGAAGACGCATGGTTTCTCTGGACAGTCAAGAACTTAGGTGCTGGGTGCTGGAAGGAATCCAGGAAATCACAGTTCCAAGGTCCCCAGGAGCTCCTGAGAGCTGGAGCAACATTTTCCCTGTTCCAATCTCCTCCTCCCTTGGGCCTTGAGGCCGGTCCCTCTTGGGCTCCTTTCCTGCCACACATGGCCCTGACTTGCCCAGCCTATGTAGCTGTGACTCTGGCTACTGGGTTGCAGGTCAGTCTCAGGAACTCAGCTAGACACTTGTTCAAAATAAAGAAAAAAAAAGTGTTAGGGGTGCAGCTAGGAGACAAAATGCTCCTGGGTTCAATCCCTAGTACCAAGAAAAAAATAATAAAGAAAGAAATCTTTATTATGACATGTCACTGAGAGTTTGGGATTGTTTGTTATAGCAGTTGGCATACTCTGACAAAATCTGTTGGGGGTGGGGCAACCTCAAGTGAATTCAGATGTATACTAATTTGCTTTTTTCAGGCTACAAGGATTGGAGCCAGGACCATTCTCCCTCTGAGCTACATCCCAGCCCCTTTTATTTTTGTTTTGCAACAGGATCTCACTAAATTGCTGAGGGCTTCACTAAGTTGCTGAGGATGGCCTTCAACCTGCGATCCTCCTGTCTCAGCTTCCCAAGTACTGGGATTATAGGTGTGCGCCATCATGCCCTGCTTAGTGATGTATTTGACATTATGCATGGGAAGGAAAAATGCTGCTTGATTTCTAGGCAGCTTAGAAAAATTGAAAGTGAGAACTACTTCTTCTGGATAGCTTTCACTGAGGAGGAGACCAGCCTGAAGGAGTCAAAGGGAGTTAATTACAGTGGAGGAAAAAACAACAAAAAAAAACACACACACAACAAAAAACTGTCTTATTCATGGGCTTCATGAAGCAGATTCTGGGGACCATGGCTGGTGCCAGCATGTGCTTAAAAGGAAACCTAGAGCTAGGTGTAGTGGCACAGGCCTGTAATTCCAGTACTTGGGAAGCTGAGATGGGCAGATCACAGGTTCAAGACCAAACTCATCAATTTAGCAAGACTTTCAGCAACCTAGAAAAACCCTGTTTCAAAACAAAAAAATAAAAATAAAATAGGAGAAGAGATGGAGCTTGGAGATAGAACCCTCCTAGGTTCCATCCCTAGTACAAAAAAAAAAGTAAACTTTTCTCTCAAGCTCAGAGTTATATAGTCCAAGGCTTTATTAGATCCATGCCATCAGGAATCTAGGCTTTTTTTTCTAGTTTTTGTGGGTTTTTAAAATTTTTATTTATACTTTTATTGATGCAATGTAATTATACATCATAATGGGATTCAATGCAGTATAAACACACCTGCACACAGCACTTGGTGCATTTCCTTCTGCATACCCACTCCCTCTCCCCTTCCCATCCCATTCCTCCCTCCCATACATGTTAGGAGATTGGTAGTGATACCTTGTAGGGAGGTAATCTTATTTGAACTGTTCCCTTCTTCAATCCTCGTTTTCTCCCTCCCCATCTCTCTCTCCTAACCCCCTTCCACTATTTTACTGTTTTTTTTTTCTCCTCATCTGACTAAAGTCCCTTTTGTTTCTTATTTTTGTTCTAGTTTCCATGTATGAGAGAAAACATACCACCCTCAACTTTCTGAGACTGTCTGATCTCACTTAGTGTAGTTCCACCCATTTTGGGGCAAATTACATAATTTTATTATTCTTTATGGCTGACTAAAATTCCACTGTGTGTATATACCATCTCTTCTTCATCTATTCATTTGTTGATAGGCACCTAGGTTGGTTCCATAACTTGGCTACTGAGAATTGTGCTACTATAATCATAGGTATGCATGTATCACTATAGTATTCTGACTTTAATTCCTTTAGAAAGATGCTGAGGCATGGTACAGCTGGGTCATCTGGTGGTTGCATTCCTGGTATTTTGAGGAACCTCCACATTGTTTTTCTGGTTTTCTATGTGGTCTTTTGAAAGTGCAGCCCTTATTCCATGTCCATAGCTACTATAGCTCCAGCCATCATATTTAGATTCAGGGCAGAAGGGAGGAGAAAAAGGACAGAATGCAGGTGCACATGCCGACTCTGGTGGGTGCATGGGATGCATGCTATCTTCCAGCTAGCTGTGTGCATGGGTCTACGCACATTATAAGCAATATGCACCAATCATACCACATAAAACTACCCAGCCACATGCAAGAAGAACCAGGTAGTGTAGAGAAGTTAACAGCAGGAGGGTGGTGCCAATGGACGGGGACCAAGATGCTCCAACCTACTCACTGGCCTCCAGGGAGACAATCATGAGGCATGTTCTCTGTAGGTCCTCAGGGACCTCAAGGGGGGCCATGGTGCTCCTTGGAAACTGGCTCACTAATACTTCCTTAATTTGCTCACTCCTCATTTTTGTTTCCTGGAATCAATTACCTAATATGCTACCTGCACCCAAGTCTTTATCTCAGGATCTCCTTTTGAGAAACTCACTTTAAGAGCTTGCCCCCTGACAAGGGCTTCCCTAGGAACCCCTCCTAACAAATTCCAGCTAATCTCATTGTCCAGAAGCAGGTCACACGGTCATCCCTAACTGCAAAGGAAATGTGAGGGGTGGGTGCCATGGTACCCCCAACTAAACTGAGTTTCTGTCCACTGAGAAGAAGGAAAGGATGTCTATTTGATGGGCAAGTAGCCTGTCCTAAAGATCAACATATCTTAATATTGATCTTTGGGTGACTTTATAGCATTAAATTCATGAAAATTAAAATTTGGGAAATGAAGTACCATTAAATGATAAATAGGTATAAACAGTATAAATAGTAGTATAATAGGAATTTTAGAATCTACTACAGTTTAGTATGGAATGTCCCCAAGTACTAAAACTTTAGTTCCCAGCTTGGAGGTATTGGGACATGATACAAACTTTAAGAGGTGGGGCCTGGGGGTGGCATGGTGGCCCACACCTACAATCCCAGTACTTTGGAAGCTGAGAAAGCAGAATCATAGGTTCAAGACCAGCCTCAGCAGCTTAGTGAGACCCTCAGCAGCTTAAAGAGACCCTGTTTCAAAATAAAAAATAAAGGGGCTGGGGTGTAGCTCAGTGATAGAATGCCCAACACACACACACACACACGCGCACACACACACACACACACACACACACACACACACACACACACACAAGGTCGGGGCTAGTCAGAGGCTTAGGTCATGGGCACATGCTCTTGAAGGGGGTATTGGGACCCAGCCCCTCCTCTTCCTGTCACATGGCCATAAGGTGAATGTGTTTCCTCTACCATGTGCTTCCTCCATGATGTGCAACCTCACACAGTCCCCAAAGCAAAGAAGCCAATTGACCATGGACTCAAACTTCCAATCCTTTGACCAAAGTAAGTATTTCCTCTTTTTAAGTTGATTATTTCAGGTATTTTGTTATAGTTTGTTACAGAAAGCTGACTAAAGAACCCAACCTTTGGTCATGAAGGATCCTTTTATACCGGGAGTATTATATATCATGAGAAGTACTCTTTTTCAGCTTACCTATTTTTCACTAAGAGAACTTTCACTTCATCATCATGATTATTTTCAGTCTTTAGAGTTTGCTTTTCTAAGATGTACTAAAGTAAATGTTCTCACCAGGCATAGTGGTGCAGGCCTGTAATCTCAGTATTTGAGAGGCTGAGACAGGAGTATTGCATAATTGAATCTAGCCTCAGCAATTTAGCAAGGCCCTCAGCAACTTAGCGAGACTGTTTCAAAATAAGGAAATAAAAAAAGGACTGGCATATAGCTCAGAGATAGAATACCTATGGGTTCAATCCTCAGTACCAGACACACAAAATAAATAAATAATAAATGTTTCTCTCTCCTCCCTATCTACAGGTTGTCCCCTTTCTACATAAAATTTGTGGTAGGTTATTAAAGAACCCAGTGAATAAAACAACAGTAAAATGAAAGCCAGGTCATGGAGAACAAGATCAACAGATCCCAGGGGTCACACACTTGCTATAGTTGTGGTCCAAAACTAAATCTGCACTTCCTGTTACTCAAGTCTAAAAAGATGGGTCCTTGCTTTTCATATTTTGTGTTATCAGAAAGAAGATGACGTGTCAATTTTCCCAGAGCAAATGAATATTTCCCAGCTCTGAACTCTAAAAGAAATCTCTTAGCATTTCCTTTGACAGTAGGAAGTGATGTATGAAAATTGCCCCCAACAATGTTTTTACAGTAAATTTCAAATGGATCTCACGAGCCTGGAGTAGCAGGGAGCTTCTATGAAAGTTTAAGATGCAGCATTCATATTTATTAAAGTCAGAGTGGTTTTGCACAGGGAAAAATATGTATGCTTTCTAGTGATTCAGCAGTTTTCAAGGCTAGATACCAGAGCATCTAGGAGTGGAGAGCATGACCATTTCATGAACTTAAGGGCAGAGGGTAGGGAGTAAAGGAGGTCCAGGCAGGTTCCCATTGAGCCAGGTAATCCCAGCAATCCATTCGCTTGTTGACAGTTTAGTCATCGATTGGCTAACATAACAGCTACTCCCAACTCCATTTTTCTTGCCTGTCTTTTTCCATAAAACTCTGGTGGCCAACTTCATAGTCTTCCTTGCAGTTAGAGGTATGCTCAAAGGGACTTAAAGGGAAGTTGTCTTGGACCTGTTAGGGAAGATTTTGCTTTGCTAATAAATATATGAGAAGCAAGATGTTGGTATGACTTCTCCCCCATCCTCCTGTCTTATCGTCCTGATAGTACAATGGTCTATGATGAGGCAATAAGGAGTCAAGGGAGGTAAAAAGAAAAGATAGAAAGAGTCTAGGCCTGTAATGGTTTGTATTTAGAATGCCCCCTATCCCACACAGAAACAAAGTAGCAATGTTGGAAGTGGGGCTTGGCTCTCTCTGTTTCTAGTCTCCACAATTCAAGAACAGAGGTTTGCACTCTCCCTCTCTCTGCTTCTGCTACCATGCCCTGAGCTCCACAGTCCCTGCTTCACATGACCTAAAATCTAAAATCTCCAAAAACTGTGAGCAAATAAGCCTTCCTTTAAGTTGTGTGTGATCAGGCTTATTGAGTCACAGAAGTGAGATTGTTGACCAAGATAGAAATTGGTACCAGGAATGGGGTCATGACTACTTCTAAATCTGACCATGTGGATTGTGAGTCTTGGAATTGGTTTGTGAGAGGAAGTTGGAAGAGCCAGAATATGGCTAGAAAGGCAGATGGTAGAGATTGTGCACAGGAGATTTCAGAGGCCAAAGAGGATTCCATAAGAAAGTAGATCAGAGGTCAGATGTGGTGGCATACACCTGTAATCTTAGTACTTGAGAGGCTGAAGCAGGAGGATCTCAGGTTCAAGACCAGCCTCAACAACTTAGTGAGGCCCTCAGAAACTTAGTAAGATTCTGTTTCAAAATAAAAATATAAGCCGGGCGTGGTGGCACACACTTGTAATCCCAGCATTCGGGAGGCTGAGACCGGAGGATCCGGGTTCGCGGCCAGCCTCAGCTACCTAGTGAGGCACTCCGCAACTTAGTGAGACTCGGTTTCAAAATAAAGAATAAAAAATAGGGCTGGGGGTGAAGCTCGGAGGTAGAAAGCCCCTGAGTTCAATCCCCAGCACCGCAAAAAATAAATAAATAAATAAAATAAAAATATAAAACAGGGCTGGGGGTATAAGGTATAGTTCAGAGGTAGAATGTCCCTGGGTTCTATCCCCAGTACCAAAAAAAAAAAAAAAAAAAAAAAAAAGAAGAAGAAGAAGAGAAAGAAAATGGGGTAGAGGCCACACATGTTACATTCTGACAAAGAACTTATTGGCATTTTGTTCATGCCCTAAAACTTTGTGTGAGGCTAAATTTAAAAATGATGGACTGATTAAGCTGGTGGAGAAAATCTCAAAACAGCAAAGTATCCAAACTGTATTATGGATACTGATGTCCACGTACAGCAAATTGTACGCTGAATTTTGGGAGCGAAGGGTAAAGCAGACACTTTATAATAGATTTGCAGTTTGGCCAGGAAGGCATGTGTAAATTTGGGGCCCAGAGAGATAATGCTGTGAAAAAAAGGTAAGATGGATGAATGGCAGGAGGGAAGAAGTGGCAGCCCAAATGGAGGTGGGCCAGGCAGCTATGAATGAAAGGGCCTAGTGGCTGTGATTAAAGAGAAAAGTGACTACCTTTCCTGCTGGTGGCCAGTCTCAGCACTCATGTAATGCTGGCTTTTCTGGAAAAGAGGGGTCATGAAATCTCCCCCCCCACCACCAGATTGCAAAGGAAGGCCTAGGAAGCCAGGCAATGTGTAACAGGGTTGAAATTCCTGCAAGCAGGCCCAAATGGGGCAATTTGTGAAGTTGTGAGGGTGAAGCCAAGGTTGCAAGAAAATGTCCTGAGATTTAGAAGTGCAAGAAACATGGAACAACTGTGAGGAAAGGCTGCAAGCTGGGAGCCATGGAAACAGGATAAAAGAGCCAGTATGCTGCCTACTTCAATCAACCAAAAGAGCAGGGCTGCCATGGCCCCTTGGAGATCCCATCTCACCACCATGTGCCCCAGATGCTGGAAGAGGAGCTGCGGTATCAAACACTTGCCCTACTGGATTTCAATAGTTTTGGTCCCATTCCTTCTTCCTTTGGTCTTAGTTCTGCCTTTTGGAATGCAAACATTTACTCTATGCCATTGTACATTGGAAATATGTAACTTGCTTTTTATTTTAACAGGGGCCAAGAGTTTACTTTGAGTCTCAGAGTAGACTTTGGACTTTTGAACAATGCTAAAACTGTTAAGATTATGGAACTCTTGGAGATGGGCTAAATGCATTTTGCATTGTGAGGTGACCATGATCCATGATATCTAGGGGGTCAGAAGTGGGGTATAATGGTTTTGATTTAGAATGTTTAGAATGTTACCCTAGCCCTTACAGAAATAAGGTAACAATGTTGGAAGTAGGGCTTGGTTGCTAAGGAGGGCTCCCTGGGGCGTGGCCTTAGGGATTGCAATGAGCCCTCCTTTCCCTGCTTTCTCTCTGCCCATGGACTCCACAGTGAGAGTGGAGGCTTGCACTCTCCCTCTCTCTGCTTCTGCTGCCGTGCCCTGAGCTCCATAGACTTCTTCACATGGACTAAAACTTGAAATCTCCAAAAACCGTGAGCAAATAAATCTTCCTCTGAGTTGTGTGTGGTCAGGCGTATTGGGTCACAGTAGTGAGAATGTGACCAAGACAGGGCCCTTGCTGACACTGAGCTAGCTGTCAGTCTAACCTTGAGACAGACCACCTATAGATTCTTGTCAAGTAAATGATAAAAATAGCCTGGCAGCTTATGCTACTGGTGGTAGGAGTGTATATTTCTTGCTGTAGAAAACATTTTACCTTTGTGAGAAGGAATCTATGTATTTAAAAAAAAAAAAAAAGCAGAGAGCCAAGCTGAGTGGCACATGCCTATAATCCTAGTACTTGAGAGGCAAAGGCAGGAAGATCACAGGTTTGAGGCCAGTTTCAACAACTAAGCAAGACTTAGCAACTTAGCAAGACTCTATTTCAAAATAAAAAATAAAAAGGGCTGGAGCTTAGAGGTAGAAGTCCCCTGGGTTTGGCCCCCTAGTACCAAAGTGAATGAATGAATGAATGAATGAATGAATGAATGAAAAGCAGAGAAGTAGTTGGTACAATTAACATTCTGCAGTGAGGGTTGGGGATATAGCTCAGTGGCAGAGCACTTGTCTAGTGTTTGTAAGGTCCTGGGTTTAATTCCCAGCACTGCAAACAAACAAAAATAAACCATTCTTAGGTGTATAAAATAGGGAGTCCAACTGGTAATACCAACCCTGATGTCGGCAGAAATGGCACCTGCCTAGAGTCCCCAGGATTTTCCATAGTGCCAACTATAGTAAGGGGTCATTGCTTAACTGAGCACTCCATGTGTGGTGCCACAAAACCCGGGTAAGGTAGTTTTAACCACTAGACATTTTAAAACAGGAGTCATCACCCACTACGGCTCTATGAAATTTCAGAATACCTACCTCAGATCAACTGGTTTGAAAAGCATGGATTCTCAGTGAGCTGACTGGGGTAAGTGAATTGGAGGGGGTGCCTCTTGGCTTACTAATTACTCATCTGCCGTTTGAGTTTAGTTGGTATAAATACCTTAAATTCTGGAAACTTAACACTAATGATTTTTAGCTTTCAAAGAGTTAATGTAATTCTAAAGTCATTTCTGCAAAACAGAAATCAGTACTGGTTCTTAATAATAAAAGTATTTGAGCTGGACATAATACAGGCCTATAATCCCAATACTAGAGAGGCTGAGGCAGGAAGATCACAGGTCTGAGGCCAGCCTTGGCAACTTACTGAGACCTTCAACAACTTAGTAATATACTGTTTCAAAATAAAAAATAAAAAGAGCTGGGGGTTTAGCTCAGAGATAGACTGCCTCTGAATTCAGTCTCCAGAACCTAATAATAATAATAATAATAATAATAATAACAACACTGATAAAAGTATTTGTCTCATCAACCAGGTGACATGCATTTAGTTTCTTTCAAAGGAATTTTAAATAATTAAGAAATCAAAGGGAAAAGAGGATGCAGAATACCATAAGGCTGTTTAAAATGAGTTAGAGTTATGATTTTGTGTATGGTTATCTGGTTGTTTTCATACCAGTTGTGATTTTTATGCTGGCTTTGTGTCCTCATGCTAGTTGATCACATGGTTATTATTATTGAACCGGGTGTGAAAACCATCTCTCTGTCCATGACTCCCATTTTTAGATGAATGTACAGACAAGTGTAACACTGCATAGAAGGCCCTTGAATACAAAGGAGAAAGACAGTGGTGTGTGAATATACTGGATGCAATTGCTCTTGCTATGCCTGTTTCAATTACATAATATTGGTCATCTGTGAACAGAGAAGGTATGGTCACAGTCTCTCCATAAAATTAAGCCATGAATATGTAGCTTGAATAGACAACGTGCTTTCTCCAAATGTTTCCAATTATAGGAGGAAAATGAAATTGTTTTTTATAATTCTTGGATCCTTTTTGTTGTTTCAAGTCCATTTTTTAAAATATGAGAGACAGAGATGCAAATAACCGTTTTCTTTACAATTATCTGCTCTGAGACTCCGAGTTTCTTTCTTTTTGTTTTTGTTTTTGTTTTTGTTGGGTGTAATTTATCACTTCTTTAGCTGTGTCAAAAATCACCACTTCGAGACACAAGCTGGAAAGTCTCCCACTGGGAGCTGAGGAGTCATTCCACTTGTCGTTGTGTAGGTCACGGCTGTTGTAGGAGACCACTTTTTCTGGATCACTGGCAACATAAACAAAGGGTTTATCACAAAATAAATAAATGTAATCTATAGTTTTCCATTTAACTGTATCAGAAAACATTTGGGGGACACGGCCACATGTTCATTCAATTTAGTCTCAATAATGTTATTGGCCTGACAGGCCCAGAAGCACTGCCAAAGTCAACAGGGGAGGCCAGAGGTGCAGCAGTTCCCTTGCTGGCCGGTGTTCTTCCAGACCAGTCCCGTCTCCTGGCCTCCCATGCCAGGGTTTCCTGGTTCAGAATTAGGCAAGATCTTAGGGATGGTGGCTGACTGAAAGGTTTGGGGGAACGAAATATTTACAGACACTGCTTGAGTCAGGATGCCTTGAGAGTACATTTCAAGCCTATGGGCTTGAAAAGTCCAAGAATCATCAGGGAAATTTAGCATTAACTATTTTTTTTTTTTTTTAATCCTGGGGACTGAACCCAGGGGCATTCTACCTCTTTTTTTTTTTTTTTTTTTTTTTTTTTTTTTTTTTTTTTTTTTTGCAGTACTGGGGATGGAACTCAGGGGCGTTCTACCTTTGAGCTATACCCCCAGCCCTATTTTTTATTCTTTATTTTGAAACCAGGTCTCCCTAAGTTGCGGAATGCCTCACTAGGTAGCTGAGGCTGGCCGCGAACACGGATCCTCTGGTCTCAGCCTCCCGAATGCTGGGATTACAAGGGTGTACCACCACGCCCGGCTGGCATTCTACCTCTTTAGCTACACCCCCCAGCCCTTTTTATTTTTTTTTTTCGAAACAAGATCTCACTAAGTTGTAGAGGGTCTCACTAAATTGCTGAGGTTGGTGGTGAACCTACGATCCTCCTAGCCTAGCTTTCCAAGTACTGAGATTACAGGAATGCACCACTGTGCCTGGCTCTATTAATTTTTTTTTTCATTTGTCAGATTTGCATCTGTTAATTTCTGGAATAGGCAATACACAATTATGGCACAACATTAAAGTTAAAAAATGTGTGCACAATGAACTCTCCTTCCTACCCTTTCCCTTTAGCCACACAACTCCTCCTCAGTGCAGCTACTGTTACTAGTTTACTACAACTACTTTCAGAAACATTCTTATGCACACAGAAATGTACACACACATATAATACTCTTTCAAGCTTTTGCAGTGCAACATACATAGACCTACCTCCTTTTTAACACCTGCAGATTATTCCTTTGCTTAGAATTGCATTAGTCCCCTATCATTGATATTTGGGTTGTTTTACTTGTTTACTATCATATAATACACAACAGTAGACATCCCTGAGCTCAGATTATTTCCTGAAAAAGTATATATATCGTGGAATTACTGGATCAAAAGTTTATTAATTTGAGCCAGGCACCTGTAATCCCTATACTAGAGAGGCTGAGGCAGGAGGATCACAGGTATGAAGCCAGCCTCAGCAATTTAATGATTTAACGAGACCCAGTTTTTTAAAAAAAAAAAGTGCTGGGGGATGCTGAAACAGGAGAATGGCAGGTTTGAGGCCAGTCTCAGCAATTTAGGCTCTGTTTCAAAATATAAAATGAAATAGAGCTAGGGGTGTAGCTCAAAGGTAGAATGCTCCTGGGTTCAATTCCCAGTGCTACCAAAAAACAAACAAACCCCAACAACAAAACAAACAAAACAAAACCAGAAAAACCAAAAAAGGTCTGGGGGTGTAGCTCAGAAGTAGAATGCCCCTGGGTTCAATCCCCAGTATGCCCCCAACGTTTATTAATTATAATCTTTAAGGCTTTTGCCAAATTTTCTTCCCTCGGGGTTTGCGAGCTCCCCAGGAATGTGTGAGAGCGAGTCCCCCACACATCATCATGCCGGAATCCGAAGGGTCTCTTATTCAGACACTAACAGTAAGTCACAGTCACACTGTTTAACAGCTTCTTTTGCTTTTAGGGACCAGAACAGCCCAAACAACCATCTATTCATCCATGTAACAAATAGGCATTGAGTTCTTATTAATTCATTCAAGAACACCTTTTACGTACCAGGCGTTATGCCAGGTCTGGGGACACAGTGGTGACACAAGGATCCCAGATTTTATTGACAATGGGGGTGGCGGGGGGTGGGGGGAGAGCGAGCGAGAGAGCGAGAGAGAGAACATGCAAGAGCTTAGAGTGCAAAGCTCACAATCTGAGGTGTCACCAGGAGGCCAGCTTGGCTCCAGGGGCAGCAGAAGCTTCCTTGCCAATGCAGTCCGATCTGCAGCTGCACAGAAGCATAGTGCATGAGTGCGTGTGCTGCGTGCGTGCGTGTGCTGCGTGCACATGCATGCACGTATGTGTACAGACCTGCCCAGGGACTTAGAGAAAGAGCACGGCCGCTTCAAGGGTGCAGATGAAGAAAAAGATGGCAGAGAATGCGAGGAAACCGGGGCGCAAAGCACCCTGGGAGATGTCCCCCAAGCCAGAAGGACTTGCAAAAAGGAGCGGCGAAGGCGAACACCTGACCTAAAAAGTCTAGTGAAAAATTGAAGCAGGTAAGGTTCAAGAGGAACTTAAGCGCAGACATCCATTATTTTAGCGTTTGTGGAACTATGTGCTTGATTTATTTCCTTATTTATGCATTTATGTATTTATGTATGTATGTATGTATGTATGTATGTATTTATTTATTTTTATGGTACTGGTGATTGAACCCAGGGGCATTCTACTTCTGAGCTATAACCCAGTCCTATTTTTTATTTCGAAACAGGGCCTCATTAAGTAGCTGAGGCTGGCTGTGAACCCGGGTCCTCTGGTCTCAGCCTCCCAAGTACTGGGCCTTTATTTGTTTTTATAAAATAAGTACTGTGAAGCCAGGCGCGGTGGTTCATGCCTGTAATCCCAGTACTGAGATCATCCTGAGATCCAGGAGGATCTCAGGTTTGAGGCTAGCCTCAGCAATTTAGTGAGACCCTGTGTCAAAATGAAAAATAAAATAGGGCTGGGGGGTGTAGCTCAGAAGTAGAATGACCCTGGGTTCAAGTCTCAGTACCAAAATAAATAAATATATAAGTAAATAAGTACTGTGATTCTTCATTTTGGCTCAACTTTTCTATGTCCACAGTGGTCATCTGGGACCCTCTTTATACTAAAGGAAGAGCTGAGAGATTCAGGTATTCAAAACCCCCGAGTTTCTAAATGTCCTTCTTACTGTACTGAGTGTGGGGTCAAGACAGATGGCCAAGCCTATCTCATACCTCTTCAGGTGTATGTTACAGTACCAGCATATTGAGACAGCCTAGGCGCTAAAACATCCAGTTGTCCTAGAAGGTCTAGGAAGAGGTTAATGGAGCTGCCCTCTAAGATTATTTTTAAAGCATTGAAATCTCAAGCTTAGTTTATATGAATGTGATACAAATACCATAAAACAAGTATAAATGAAACCATGAACATCACTTTGCCTGTTGATATACTTTTCAAATAGTTACACATGTGACTGTCAGACACATATAAAATTATATACCTGTCAAAATTGTATGTAACTCATTAAGGGATGAGGGAGCTAGTCAAATCCTAAAACCTGCTCAAAGGAGAATTTGAAGAGCAGATACATTCACTCAAAGGAATGCTAAAATCACTTGCTAACAGGTGTAAATCTGGCTAATATTCTATAATAAACTGTAATATTTGGGATTGCTGGGGTGGTCTTGTTGGGTAGATGAAAACAAATTGCAACTCCACCAGATACAACTCACTGCCTGGGCTGCTCTCACAGGAGGATGATTTCACACAGCTCTCAGTTTTCTACGAGTTAACCTCTACCCTCACAGTGCATGCCCAGATGCATCGCCCCATAAGAAAATGTCATGTGCAGAACACCCTGTCTGAAGAGGTCTGAGTACTCCTTCACTTCCAAGGACTTGATGATCATCTCAGAGTTGATGTTGAGAAACTAGCATTCCACCACTGCACCAGGATTGAATAGAAGCCTTGGTAACAGCATGAATTATTATGAGCTAGAAATTAGCACCCTAAGCAAGTTAAACTGCAGCCTATAATTAGATGTTCTCACAGCCCCAATTAGAAAGATCACCGGTCTTTGAACAGCATTTTATTACTTTTATTTCTACTACAAACCCTTGACTCCTCAGTTTCTGTCCACAGAAAGTAATGCCATCTTGATGTAGCCTTTAAATTCTTTAGAAGTATGAATGGAGTAGTCTGTTTCCTGCTTGCATGCATGTGTGTATGTATGTATGTATGTATTTTTGTGGGACTGAAGATTGAAGCTAGGGGCATTGTACCTCCAAGTTACACCTCCAGCCCTATTTTTTTTTTTTTTTTTTTAAACAGGGCCTCACCAAGTTGCTGAGGCTGGCCTTGAACCTGTACTCATCCTGTCTCAGCCTCCCAAGGACTGGGATTACAGGCTTGCACTGCCATGCCCAGCTTCCTGCTTTCTTTTGGATTGATGACCTTTGTCAAATGTTGGTGAGTGAGTGAAAAATACAGTGAATCTTAAGCCAGAGGAGAAAGCAGCTTCTGAAGATGCCATTTCCAGGATAGGAGGTTCACAGCAAAAGTGAAGGGCAGGGAAGAAGCAGATGGTCGCTGCCATGGATGGGTCTGGACTTTCCTGCAGAGACCCTACACTGAGGCTTGGCCCCAGCCCATGTGCTGCTGGGAGGCCTGCAGCCTTTGGGAGATGGGTCCAAGTGAAAGGAAGTTAGGTCCCTGGGCTGGGTGTGCCCTTGAAGGCAACACTGGTCTCTTCCCTTCCCTCTCTCTTTGCTCCCTGGCTGCCATGAGGTGATCAGACCTTCTCCACCAAGCCCTCCAACCCAGAGCAGCAGGACCAAGCTGCCATGGACCAAAACCTCCACAACGGGGACTTTAAATCAACCTTTCCTCTTTTTAAGTTCGTTTATCTCAGATAGTTGTTGCAGCAGTGGAAAGCTGACTAACACAATCCCCAAAAGGAAAGTACAGTTAGGTATAGCCTGAGCCAGGTATTAGAGCACTGTCTTAGGAAACACCAACAGCTGAGCAGAAGAATGTGAAAGTCAGAGTTCGTGGTATATCAGTCAGTGTTTGGAGAAGGAGAACCACTATGAATATTCTGGAATTAAGAATTTAATACAGAGCCAGGCTTGGTGGTGCATGTCTTTAGTCCCAGTAGTTGGAAGGCTGAGAGAGGAAGATCACTGGTTCAAGACCAGCCTCAGCAACAAAGCGAGACTCTCAGCAACTTAGTGAAACTCTGTTTCAAAACAAAAAATAAAGAGCTGGAGGTGTAGCTCAAAGGTAGAATGCTCCTGGGTTCAATCCTCAGTACAACACACACACACACACACACACACACACACACACACACACACGAAGAAAAAAAAACAGTGACCTTCTAGACACAATGGTTGTGATGTTTTTTTTTTTTTTTTTTCTGTCCTCTTTCTTGTGGCCACATCTAACTTGGAATCATAGGAAAGGAGATTCAGGGAAACATCATTGGTTGTAGAATAATCCAGTACCTGGTGGTAAACCCAAAGTCACCTGATGAGAATTAACTCAAATGAAAGGTGTGAATGCCAGAAGACGTGGTGTCTCCATACCCAGGCGCCCTCCTGTGAGGTGCTCATGTGGACTGGCTTCCTCTGAACACAGCCAGTGACTTGCCACCAAGAGCCCTGGAGAGCTGGGTAGTGACGTGTTTAGAAGCCGCATTCCCCACTGCCCAGGAACTGAGCGGAGGTGCTCTGTGTCCATCGACACTGTGGTCAGCCACCTGGACCACATGGACCAGTGTCGAGCCATCACTGATCAGCTCACAGAGGCTGCCCACTTGAGCAGAACAACACCAAAGCCAGCCTGGTCTCAGTCAGTTGCTTTCCATCCAAACTCTTCCTTCCAAGTTGATGCCAGTTCTCATCACAACTTCTCTTTTCTTGCATTTATTTCCCCCTTTTTGATTCTTGCTTTCTCCCCCTCTCTGTTTCTGCATTTATTCATTGAACAAAAAATGATGGATGGGTTGATGGATAATTTCAGAGTTAATAACAATGGGAAACAGGGTGTTAGTTTGTTTGTGGTACTAGGGATGGAATCCAGGACCATTCTACTTCCAAGCTACACCCCATTTTATTCTTTAATTTTGAAACGGGGTCTCACTAAGTTGTTGAGGCTGGCTACAAACCTGTGATCCTCCTGTCTTAGCCTCTCAAGTACTGGGATTATGGGCATGCGCCACCATGCCCAACTTGGGAAACAGTTTTAAGGAACAGCATAATAACAGTACAAAGAACAACAGGCTGAGAATCAGGAGGCATGGTGCTCCTCTGAGCATAGTGACTGAAGGTAAAATATTTCATAGCTCTGAGACTCCATAGATGATCACATTTCCCTGGGAGGAGAGAGAGAGAGAGAGAGAGAGAGAGAGAGAGAGAGAGAGAGAGAGAGAGAGAGACAGAGACCTGAGAGATCCACAAAGCACCTTAAAGGCTCTGAGAAGTCCTGCAGTAAGGAAATCTTTCTATGCTGGGTGCAGTGGTGCACACCTGTAATCTCAGCTACTTGGGATGCTGAGGCAGGAGAATCACATGTCTGAGGGCAGCCTGGGCAACTTATCTAGACCTTGTCTCAAATAAAAAAATAAAAAGGACTCAGGATGTAGCTCAGTGGTAGAGTACCCCTGGTTCAATCCCTTGTACTGTGAAAAGAAAAAAGGAAGGAAGGAGGAAGAGAGGGAAGGAAGGAGAAGGGGGGGGGGAGAAAGAGAACAAGAGAAAAAAAAGAAAAGGAAGGAGGGAGGAAAGAAAGAAAGGAACAAACAAGAAAGGAAGAAAGAGAAATCTTTCCAACTTCATTCATTTCATCCTGGAGTTTCCCAGAGTACTATGACTGGAACCCTTTTCTGTAACTTCTGTCAGTACACTCTGGGAAAGGCTCTAGATGATATCTAAAGGTAATTCTTTCATCTCTACAATACCCTGAACTTTCCCACTTTTTTCATAAAACTCAAACCCCAATATAAATGGAAAGACCAGTTGAAGCGTGATCGGCCTGTCAGGAGACACTTTTCTTTTTTAAAACCAGCCTTCATGCCCAGGACTGAGTGCGAGAGACCAGATAGGAGACACACTTAGTGATAGACTAATGGGCCATCTTGATATGTCTCAGTTCAAGAGACAGAAAAGTCAGCTGCATGCCAGTGTTTTTCAAACACAGAGGACAATTCCACTCAGGATGTTGTTTTTAAATTCCAGCAGCAGCAGCAGCAGCAGCAGCCCTGTGCAGAAAAACATACTGTCCAGCTTGGACTGGACCACCTCTGACCTTGTAAACCAGGCTGGCCAACTGGGATCCTAATCTTGCAAGTGCTTGGGACCAAAGCTAGCTCACCTGGCTGGAGATCCAACCTCAGTCATCCTGCGGGAGACCTTTTGGTCTCACCACTAGGGGTCACTAGAGAGAGAGGGAGACAGTCTAAACCTTCTACATAATTCCAGAATCTCATGGACTTGGACAAGGACAATGTGCCGGCTTGGTGCTTCTCCAATATTGGCGTGCACATGCGCCACCTGGGGTTTTGTGCAGATTCTGAGCCCGGGGGGTTGGGTGGGGCTTGGAAGTCTACACTGCCGATGAGCTCCCAGGTGACATAATGCTGTTGGAGCTGGAGGCAGGTGAGGTGCAAGGGTACCGGGTTTGGGAAGAACTCAGTGCCAAGATGGAGAGGCTTGTTCAGATCTCCCTCGGGGCTCAGCCTGGCGTCTGCATTTCCCCTATGCAGCAATGTCTCTTCCTCCTCCTTTTTCTGTTCTTCCTCCTCCTCCTCCTCCTCCTCCTCCTCCTCCTCCTCCTCCTCCTCCTCCTTCTCCTCCTCTCCCTGCCTCTGCTCACCTCCCCCCACCCACACACACACACACTGCCCCATCTTCCTCATCTTTACTTCCAGCTCAACTTTGGGCCCAGGGGTCTCCATGGCACCTTCCCAATCATCTGCTCTTGATGCTTTTCCTCTTGAAATCTAGCTTGGTGGCATCAATACTCATTTGTGAATTAAGCGTTGGAGAACAAGAGACATTGAATGAGTATTTCATGTGAATTCTTTCTTTTTTTTGTTTTTGTTTTTGTTTTTTGCGGTACCCGGGATTGAACTCAGGGGCATTCTACCTCCAAGCTACACCCCCAGCCCTATTTTTTATTCTTTATTTTGAAACCTAGTCTCACTAAACTGCGGAGTGCCTCACTAGGTAGCTGAGGCTGGCCGCGAACCCGGATCCTCCGGTCTCAGCCTCCCAAATGCTGGGATTACAAGCGTGTGCCACCACGCCTGGCTTCTCTCTTTTTGCATATATTGTGGGGGGGGGGTACTGGGGATTGAACACAGGAGTGATAGCATATCATAAATATATCTCACAATATACTGAATCAATCCCTTGTTGTATATTCAGGTTGTTCCTAATTTTTCGCATTAATGAACAATTTTATGAACATTCTTCTATCTACGAATTGACCCACACTGTTCCTCATTTGGGTTGGAAAGGATCCAAGGGAGAAAACTGCAAGGCCAGAGGCTTTTCTAATGTCCCAGCAAAGTAGAAGCCAGGATTTGTGCCTGACTCTTTCCCTGAAGCTGCAGGTGAGAGACTCTGGGACAGAAATGGGACTGGCAGTCTCATTGCCCCAGGAGCTCCATCTTTCTGCCTCTGTAAAATGTAGATAACATCAGTTACTGCATCATAAAGTTGTTTTGCTGTCAAGTTGTTACCATGTAATAATTTCCACTTCAATTCTCTCTTCCCAAGAGAATAATTCCAAATAGAAAGCACCAAAATATAAGAGGGTTATTTAGGGACAGGAAGGCACAGTGTGATAAGAGAGTGAAGGGGCTTACCTTCCAGAGAAAAATGTCCAGAACTGGCTGGCCACTTTGGGGTTCTTCAGCCTGGAAGCCTTTCCCCGATTGATTCCTACCCATTTGGGGAGGTCCCTGTCTCTTTGGCCACCCCTAGGGAGTCCAGGTGTCTCTGCCCCTTCCCACAGGGAGGTTCTAAGCAAAGCCTGTGGGAGCTGACTTTCTGATGTCTCCCTTCAGGCCCCACCCGCTCATCTCTATCTAACCACCTGACAAAGTGACGGAATGCAGGTAAAACGGGATGTCGTAAATATTCGTGTGTGTGTGTGTGTGTGTGTGTGTGTGTGTGTGTAGATTGGATTGGACCCAGGGCATTCTACCTCTGAACATTTTACCTCTGAACTACACCCCAGCCCTTTTTGTTTCTTATTTTGAGTCAAGGTCAGCTAAATTGCTGAGGCTGGCCCCAAATCTGCAATTCCCCTGCCCCAGCCTCCCAAATAGTGGGGTTACAGGTGTGTACTACCACATTTGGCTGGACTTGGTAAACATTTAGTAAATGCTAGCGGTTATTATTTTTCCTACTGGCTCAGCAATAATTTCGATGATCCCCCAATCTGGCTTCTATATATTTGTCAGAGTCAACTATTGGGGGTGGGGGAGGGGGACAGTGACTGTTGAAGAGTGGACTTTAGATGAGGGAAATATAATAAGACTCTTCCCCCTGTCACCTGGGAAGGGCCCTTGTAGACCCTATTCCTGACAGAGAGGCATACAAGAAACTGGACCAAATGAGCCAGGCTTGGTAGCTCACACCTATAATCCCAGTACTTGGGGGGCTGAGGCAGGAGGGTTGCAAGTTCTAGGACAGCATCAGCAACTTAGTGAGGCCCTCAACAACTTAGTAAGACCCTGTTTCAAAGTAAAAAATTATTTTTAAAAAAGGACTGAGAATCAGGTGTGATAGCACATGCTTGTAATCCCACTACTTGAAAGGTTGAGACAGGAGGATTGCAGGTTCACAGGCAGCCTCAGCTCTTAGTGAGGCCCTCCACAACTTAGTGAGACCATGTTTAAAATAAAGAATAAAAATAGGGCTGGGGCATAGTTTGGAGGTAGAATGCCTCTGGTTTTAATTCCCAGTCCAATTAGAAAGAGGAAGAGGAGGAGGAGGGAGAAAAGAAAAAAGAGAGAAACAGAAGGAAGGAAAAAAGGAAGGAATGGAGGGGAAAGAAAGGAAGAAAGAAAGAGTGAGCCAGATGAAGCTCTGGGCAATGGCTGCTCTGGCCTTGGACTTGCTACCAGCGGCGGGCGTCTGAAGACAACGGCACTGTGACTTCGCAGGTGTGCAGCGCAGGCTGCCCGTGGCCAGCGGAGGAGCTGGGGAGGAGAAAGAAAGCAGAGGGAGAGGAACTACCTGTGGTGTTCATTCAGGGCATGTTAGAAATTGTGAATGTGCCTGGCCTGGTGGTGCATGCCTATGATCCCAGTACTTGGGAGGCTGAGACAGGAGGATTGCAGGTTTGAAGTCAGCCTCAGCAACCTAGTGAGGCTCTCAGCAATTTAATGAGACCCTGTTTCAAAATAAAAATAAAAATAGGGCTAGGGGTGTAGCCTTAAGGTAGAAGGCCCCAGGGTACCATTCCCAGTATACCCCCCGCCCCCCCCACACAGAAAAAAAATTGTGAATTTTATTTGTAAAGGGAGCACTTGTGAGGGAGGAGAGAGGAATGCACCCTGAACAAAATAGTCAACAACACTAAACATTAAGCAGCTCTGGCTAGGAAATTCTGTTCATGAGGACTTGGTTATCCCTGGGACCCTCTCCCACCACAGGAGGCCAGGGCTTAGGATCAAAGTGAAGAATCACTGAACAACAAGTGGTCTCAGATCACTTTTTCCTAGTATTTTCTACTAAGTTCAGCAGAGTATTTGTCAGTTGATAAACCACTTTGTTGGCAAAGAGCAGCCAGGGCAAACCGGAGGTGAGTGAAGGACCAGGTATTGTTTATGGGAAGGAGGAATCTGCTCCTCAAATCCATTCTAACCTCAGGTGATGTGTCCTGGGGCTCAGGTGACTGCCAGACTTATTCAAAAATTATCTGCCAGACTAATTCAAAATCAGACTAATCAGATGACTGCCAGACTAATTCAAAAATTATCATGAAACCAGGCATAGCGGCACAGGCCTGTAACCCCAGTCTTTGGGGGCTGAGACAGGAGGATCACTGGCTCAGGCTCAGCAATTTAGTGAGATCTTGTTTTAAAATTAAAAAAATAAAATAAAATAAAATAGGACTGAGGGTATAGTTCAAAGGTGGAATGCCCCTGGGTTCAATCCCCAGTACCAAAAAATGAATAAATAAAATTATAATAAGCCATTTGGGCCTCTGAGCTCCCAGTCTGCAAGAAGTTTAAGCTCATAAGAAGCCTGTTTCTCTGAGGCCCTAATCTGACCCTGATCCCAAGACATGGGTCTGTTCTAGGGTCGCTGCTGGAAAATCACAGACCTCAGACAGAAGCCAACTGTCACTCCTGGTAACTCAAACAACACCGAAGGGGCAAGGCACAGGCTTGAAGGTCACCCCGACATTACTGGGATGTTTCCTTTGCTATATTTTTAAGTTATGCAAGTACAACTGGAGATAGATAGCAAACACGTGGCTGCTTAGAGTTCTGTTTTTAGAATGTTCTAGACAGATGAAACTAGGAACGCTAGCATCTTTGTTGCAAACCTTGCCAAAACTGCTGTTTGGGGCCAGAGTTAACAAATGTGGACTGAAGCAAAACATACACACTGAGCATTTGCAAAGTCTGGATCTGGTATCAGTGTCCCTTGTGACTTCTGGCTTGTGTGTACCAGCAGCTTTATCTTCTTGCAACAGATGTACCCAAATATCACATTCCTTTGCTGTTGAGATGTTACAGTGGCAATCTCAAAGCTCCTGGGTCTGGTTATCTTGGTCAGGGAATTACTGACACTGGCTCCTGCTACAGGGATGCAATTATCTTATGATAACCTGGACTCCTTTGTTCTCTGGATGTCTCTCAGCTCTGTCACATTTTCTGGATGCCTTCTTTTTCCAGGAAAGCATTTATGTCCAGAGATGTGCTTTTAGAAGTCACCGGAGCTCTGCAAATTAAAGGGAATGAATTTAAAACCACAGCTATTTTACCTACTTCTTGAAAACAAGAACTAAAAGCTGACATCTGGTAAGTAAGAAACTTCCCCTGGACCCCAAGTAACTGAATTTTATTTTTCTCCTCATGAAAGGGACGGATCTCCATTGGTGGCCTTTCTTATTTACACCACACACATGAGATGGCTTGACACCCAGTTCCCTCAGTATAAACAGAAAGGATGGTCTTTTTCTGTGGACGTTAATGAATTAGAAAACAAAGCCGTTCTGTATACCCACTCATTCCAAAGGAATAGAGGAACCACAGTGTTCTGAGTCTCACAAAATAGTTGCATTCAAATTAATTTTGCCCCTTCCACTCTCCCCCTCCCCACTTCCCCTGTGGCTCCCCCCCCCCCTTTTTTTTTTTTTTTTAAGTAAAAAAGAGCCATTTAATCACCTTATAAGGGCAGCGAGCATTAAAAGAACAGAGCAGGAGTCATGAGGCTCAGACCTTATTCTTGGCTCAGCCAGGACCTTGCTGGGTGATCATGGGGCTGTCCCTTCACCCTGAGGGCCTCTGTTGATGCAGCTGTGACACGGGACATGGATCTGTGTGTGTGGCGCCCTGTGCAGTGAGAGGTACAAAGATATGGGGCCTGTCTGCATGGTGGACTGTTTTCATTTGAAATTGCTATGTGAGCCAGGTGTGATGGCATAGGCCTGTAATCTCAGTACTTGGGAGGCTGAGAGAGAAGGAATCACAGGTTCAAGGACAACCTCTGCAAGTAGTGAGACTCTCTTCAGTCTAGCAAGACCCTGTTTCAAAATGAAAATTAAAAAAAAAAAATAGGGCTGGGGCAGTCTCTTTCTCTCTCTCTCTCTCTCTCTCTCTCTCTCTCTCTCTCTCTCTCACACACACACACACACACACACACACACACACACACACACAATTGCTGTGTGTGTCCAGAAACTGGGAAATGACCCAGTAGGTCTTAGATCAACAACTGGTAAATAGATGCACTAAAAAAAATTTCCATGGGTGTCCCTGATGCTCGGGATTAGGTTGTCATGGCAACTGCAGTACCCAGCGTCTGACTCTGAGCAACCATAGCTCAACACAACGGTGGACATTTCTTACCAGTCAATGATGGTGTGCAATTGTCCTCTGAAAGGTTCACATGATGATTCCCGTGGTATATGCAAAGAACAAAGAAGAGAAGGAGCACGCATGTCCCCATTCCACTGGACTGCATGTGGGCTATAGATCCCATCAAACTCTGCCCCTGGGCAGAGCCTCTGCATTTGATCCTTTCCTTCTGGGTTTCACTGTAGTCACCCATCAATACTGCTTGGAGGCCATTTGGCTCCTCCATCCTGATTTCCTGGTGTGCTGGACATCTGTCCACACTGAGGTCACCTTTAAGGAACACGTGTTCATTGCTTCTTCTGACTGCCCCATGGAGTCCAGCTGACTTCAGGCCCTTCCCGTGGCTCTCCCTACTGGCCAGAGCTTTTCCTCCATCCTCTCTCTGGTTGCCCAGGACTGACTGAACCAGAAACTCCTAGGAAATGGCTTGGGGGAACGGTGGAGAGGATGGGATTGAGTAGCCCAGGGGCTGGCCTGAGAAAGGAGACCCAGGCGCTGGTGGTTCTCAGTGCCGTGGTGGTCGTGGGGGCTGAGGACTTGAGTTGGGCTCATCACCACCTGACTGCAGGGGGCTTGAAGTCCAGGGGCAGTGACAGCTTCTGACCAAGCAAGGCTTTTCTCTCCTCCCTGAATGTCTTTGTGCTGACCACAAAGCCCTTTTTTTGTTTGTGTGTGTGGTACTGGGGATTGAACCCAGGGGGGCATGCTACCGCCCAGCAATTCCCTCTAGCTCTATTTTTTATTCTTTATTTTGAAACAGGGTCTCACTAAATTGCAGAGGGCCTCACTAAGTAGCTGAGGCTGACCACAATCCTGCCATCTTCCTGTCTCAGCCTCTCAGTTACTGGGATTATAAGCATGTGCCACCACACCTGGTTTATGAAGCCCTCTTTGATCTGGGACTGAGCACCTTTCCAGCCCCAAATCCACCCCTCCCCCCTTGCCTCTCTCCACCTCTCTCCAAACAGCTCCACCTGTCTGGACACAGTGTTCTTTCCCTTGGGATGTATTTTTCCCCCTTCCACTTCTTTCTTTTCTTTCTGGTGAACCCCTATGTATCCGACAAGACCAGATTCAAAGACAGTACTATATATCAAGGGTGCTTCCACCTTTGCCTAAGGTAGGGTTGATCCCCCCTCCCTCTGAACTCCCCCTGCAACTTTGTGAATTCCTCTTTCAGAGAAGCATCACGTTGTAGAGGAATTACCTGCTCGCAGGCCGGTGTTTCTTACCCATCTCTAGGAAACTAGCTTCTAGATCCAGGCCAACAGACTCCCAGTGAACTGGACAAGAATTAAGTCCAGGATCTGGTAGAGATACAGGTTGAGCATCCCCAATCTGAATCTGAAATGCTGTAAAGTCTGAGGGATTTTGTGCACCAACATGATGGAAATTCCATACCACAAAACTTTTTTAATTTTTAGAATTATTTAAGATACTGTACACATTTACCTCAGGCTATGTGCACAAAGTTTACATGAAACATAAATGATTTTTGTTTTTAGACTTGGATCCCATCCCCAAAATATCTCATTATGTATACGCAAATTTTCTGAAATTCCCCCCAATTTTGAAATCCAAAAACACTTGTGGTCCCAAGCATTTTGGCTACAAGATACTCCATCTGCTGTTTTTGTTTGTTTTACATTTTGGAGACATTTAGTAATTGAAATCACCAATAAGTGATATAAGTTTTCTGCATTTGGGGCAGCAGATATTAACATAAACTCATGTTTAAAACTATTGCAAAGATGAAAGCCAGCCATTCTTTAGGCAGAAGAGCTCCAGGGGGGATAAACACTCCTGCTTTATTATTATTTTTTAAAATTTATTTTGTGGTACTAGGGATTGAATCCAGAGGCATTCTACCTCTGAGCTACATGCCCAGTCCTATTTTATTTTTCATTTTGAAACAGTCTTGCCTGTTTGCTAAGGCTGGCCTGGAACCTGTGATCCTCCTGTCTCAGCCTCCCAAGTACAGTCTCTTTTAGAGACAGCGATGGGGAGGACTCTAGTGACCTCAGTGTAGTTTCCTGTTATTATGCCCAGGTCCGTGCTAACCCTTCCCTATGGCACATCCATGGGTCCCTGCAGTAACTTCCCAAGGCGGGCATTAGAATTATTCCCATTGGGCAGGTGGGGAGACTGAACACGAGGTGGGCTGCAAAGTCAAGGCTGCAGATAAATAGCTAAGCAACTTTCCCAGCCCTGTGAAGAGGCCACGGTGCACATTGGACTGCAGACATTCCGGGACCTCTGGTGCTGACGCCCCTATATCCTCTTCCCTGCTGACTTTTAATGAGAAGGGGAGTAGAGTGGGTAATCAAAGTAGTAGTCACACCAATTTGGGGGAAAACTTGCATGTGTCAATCACCGTCCTGTGTATTAACTCATTTAATCCCTACCGTGACCCTGTGGAGGCAATTATCACCCTCATTTACAGATGAGAAAACAGAGACAGGGAGGTTAGGAGTTTGCCCAGAGGCCACATAGCTAAGAAGTGGCAAATCTGGAATGGAAACCCAGACAGGCTGGCTCCAAAGACCACGCTGCTAACGACCTTGCTGGGCAATCTCCCAGGAATCCAGGGACAGGGATAGCTGTTCAGACAGGATCTCAGGCTGCAGGCTGCGGGAGCATGAGGAATTTGGGGTTCTCAGGACCACACCCAGGATCCACCATAATGTCCCTCAGCTTCTTCCGAGACGCTCTAAGTATTCTTGGCCTCGATGTAGTAACCATATTCTTATCACGTAGGCCCAGGCCTTGTGACTGTGGGTAAGGAGGGCCACCCAGACCACGACATTCTGGAGCCCTGTCACTCTGTGGCCTCTGGGACCCCAGGCCATCTTTTTGCTCTGCTTCTCTTCTGCTCCTTGCGGCTGCCAGTGGCCCGGCCTGCAGCCTGCTGTGCGTGCAGACTCTACTCTGCCCAGCACTCCTTCTCTGTTCCTCCTCCCACCTTGATGACAATTTTTTTTTTTTTTTTTTTTTTTTTTGCGGTACTGGGGATTGAACTCAGGGGCATTCTACCTCCAAGCTATACCCCCAGCCCTATTTTTAATTCTTTATTTTGAAACAGGATCTCACTAAGTTTCAGAGTGTCTCACTAGGTCGCTGAGGCTGGCCGCGAACCCGGATCCTCCAGTCTCAGCCTCCCAAATGCTGGGATTACAAGCGTGCGCCACCACGCCCGGCTTCAACTTTTTTTTTTTTTTTTTTTTTTATTGTTTCCAATTCCATTTTTGGAAGGAATACCCCCAAGCAGGCCTGGCTGGTCTTTCTAAGTGCAATGTAGAACGGCCATGGAGTAACCTGTGCACCTGTCATCCTTGGCTCGGCTCTGAGCACCTGAGCTGCTTTGCAAAGATGGATGGAAACAGAAGCACAGGACACAGAGCAGAGACACACGGGGAACTGCCACCCAGGGCCCAGGGGCGGCAGACCCACTCAAGGGGCTACAGATACAGCTGTCACCAGGTCCCCACACAGGGCATGTCACCAGGGCGTGTGATCAGCCTCCATTTTCCCATCGCAGCCTGACTCACTGTAGATATAAGAAGATCCCTTGGTAACTAGAGGCAGGAGACCCAGCTAGCAGTCACTCTATGCGCCAGCTGACTAGATCGAGTTCCAGCAGAAAGCAGATGGCTCACGAAAGCAGGGTGCTTGGCAAGAGCTGGATGAAGGAGTATTTACAAAGCCAAGGGCAGGATGAGAGTCACCGTCAAGGGCTGGTGACATATCTGGGGGCCAGCAACACTGGAGAGCATGGCCATCACCAGGCCTGAAGGGCAGGGTGGGAGTGGTCGCCAGAGCCCAGAGAGGGCCACAGGGACAGTAGGACACAGCCCCCAGTAGTACCCGGCTTCCATCCAAGAACACTGCTCGCTGTGAGTCAGAAGGAAGGGAGCCAGGGAGATCACTGCGCCCCCTCTCCCAAGCTCTGTGATCTACTGCCAAGCCTGCCTCTGTCTCACCCCAACTGCAGCCAGAGGGCAGGGAGCCCCCAGAGAGGCATTCTGCACAGAACACGGTAGAGAAGGTGCAGAGGGACACAGGAGGGGCAGCAGAGCATACTCAGCATATCCATGCACCTCCCACCACACCTTCCCTGCCCATCACTTTCAACACATTAAACGCTTTTTTTTTTTTTTTTTTTGCGGTACTGGGGATTGAACTTAGGGGCATTCTACCTCCGAGCTATATCCTCAGCCCTATTTTTTATTCTTTATTTTGAAACCGAGTCTCACTAAGTTGCAGTGTGCCTCACTAGGTAGCTGAGGCTGGCCGCGAACCCAGATCCTCCGGTCTCAGCCTCCCGAATGCTGGGATTACAAGCGTGCGCCACCACACCCGGCCATTAAACGCTTTTTGATTGACACACACTATGATGTACCTATTTATGGAGGACAGTATGATATTTCCATACATACAAACAATGTGCAATGATCAAATCAGGGTAATTTAATATATTTTACAGTAAGAGGAACCAGATGCAATGGCACATGCCTGTAATCCTGGTACTTGAGAGGCTGAGACAGGAGGGTCACAGGTTTGAGGCCAGGCTTAATAACTTAGTGAGAACTTCACCAAATTAGTGAAATAAAAAGGGCTGGGGGTGTAGCTCAAAGGTAGAGCACCCCTGAATTCAGTCTTCAACACCAATACTGCTACTACTACTACTACTACTACTACTACTACTATAGAAAATGATAATAATAAAGTCAGAGGAAGTTGAGCTATTGGAGCACAGCATCGTAGAGCTTCGATGGTGTTTCCTGGGATCTCCTGAGCATTCCATGCAGAGCACTGGATATTTCCGTACTCCAAACAGATGGAAGGCCTGCCAAGAGCAGGGCTCTCTGTTAAGCTGAGGGGACACAGCAGGGAAGGCCCTATGGGCCACCCCTGCCAGAGTAGGGGGACTTACACATCCCAGAGGGGGATAGGACAGCCCTTGTCAGCCAGGGCCAACCATCAAGTCCAGAGAGAAGGTATAATTCTAGAAGAAAAAAAGCATGAATAGGGGAAACACTGAAAGGAATGTACTCTAGTTGACTAAAGTTAAGTTTCTGTGATATAGTGGAACAAAGTCTTCAAAGAGAAGTAAAATTTTATGTAAAATATAAGTGTTGCTGGGTACGGGGTGTATGCCTACAATTCCAGTGCTTGGGAGGCTGAGACGAGGATCCTAGGTTTGAGGTTAGCCTGAGCAACTAAGCAAGGTCCCTCAGCAACTTAGTGAGACACTCTTTCAAAATAAAAAATAAAATAGGGCTGGGGGTGTAGCTCAGAGTTAGAAAGCCTCTGGGTCCAACCTTCAGTACCAAAAAAAACAAAAAAAAAAAGATTTTATTGTTAGTTATTTTTGTATACCTGCCTTTGGGAGCAGCATGTTCTGTGGCCACAGCAAATTTTATTGCTGCTGTTTTGGGTAGAAGATGGTGCTTAAATTTGGAATTAGGGTCCAACTTTGGCCCTTTATACATCTGCACTTCCTTTAGGATAGAACTATTCCCGTAGGAGGATTTTATCCTGAGTTAAAAGGTGTTAATTGACATAGTGTTCAGGTCTATAAAAAGTTGATGATAGAATAAGATATGGCACTCAGGGAAAGTTGCTTCATCATTTCATCTTTGAAGGCCCAAATGAAGGCATGTTTAGATAAAAAAATACCTCCCAGGGAGTTAAAACTGTACTGGCCCCAAGTCTATCCCTCTCCTACCGCTCATGCATGTTCACACAAAGAGGAAAGCGCTAAGGGATACTTGCTGTTTGGTTGTTCTAGAAGTTGGTGGGAGGCAAGGAGGTTGAAGGTCCTGGCATGTGCCTCTAATTTATTTCCTCCTACTTTCCCAAGGGTGGGAGAAAAAATATTTGTGAACTTTGAGTTATTAAAAAGTTCCTGTTAGCCGGGTGTGGTAGTACACCCTTGTAATCCCAGTACTTGGGAGGCTGAGATAGGAAGATCGAAGGTTCGTGGCCAGCCTCAGCTACTTAGTGAGACCCTCTGCAACTTAGTGAAACCCTGTTTCAAAATAAAAAATAGGGCTGGGTATAGCTCGGAGGTAGAATGCCCCTGGGTTCAATCCCTGGTACCACACACAAAAAAAGAAGAGTTCCTGCTGCCTGTCTGCTTAGTGCTTACCTACCAGCCCATAAGTTTGGAATCAAGAGTGGACTTCCATCTCTAGATTATTGCTATTAGGCTAGCAAATTCTGGTTTTGTGCGCTTTATAATGTAGGGTGTTGATGTAACAGTCCGGAAAATTGGGTGAGAACCTAACAGGCCTAAATTAGGATAATAGGTCTAGGTTTCAGTTTCCCCGGAACAGGATAGACCCTCCTTTCCTGAAATAGAACGGCCCCTTCCGGTCCTGCACTAGGGTGGCCAATTAGAGAAAATTCCCCGGGCTGGGCTGACCAGCTCACCATGAGCCCGCCCTAGGGAGTAAGCCAATCCTCATCCCCGTAGCTCATCCTAGTCCTGGCCACAGGGCTCCACCAATTCCTGTGCCTTTTCTTTGTTACCTTTCCTGCGAGCATGAAAAGTTTCCCAGCCTATGTAAACTCCCTATATAAGGCTGAACAAAGCCAGAGCCAGGGTCCATACCATGATTCCACTGTACTGGACCCTAACTCGAGTTAGCAATAAATCTCCTTCTTGCTTTTGCATTACTCTGTGTGAAGTGATTCTCCTTTGGAGGGGCACCTCAGATTTGTGCACAACAATAACAGGCTGCATGTCAAAGATTCCTCTTTCTGAAAGACTTTTTTTTTTTAATATTCTAGTTTTGTTTTTTTTTAATTCGTGCATTGTAAGCATACATCTTTGTTAGGTACAAATTGATAACAACATATGTGCCCACATTTCTCATTTGACCCCTTCCCCAAATTCCCATCCCACTCCCTCGCCCTCCCTCCCTCTCAAGTTCAGTTTAGTGAGTGACCTTGATATACATTAGGATGTCCCCCTACCCCCGGTCCATCCCCTTTGGTTAAGTCAACTTCTTTGCTTATCAAGGATCTCTCCTTTTTCATCTGGAGACCCTCTTATGCCCCATCTTCTCCCTAGCATCCACATATTAGGGAGAACATATGCTTCTTTACTCTTTGTGACTGGCTAATCTCACTTAATATAATGTTTTCCAGTTGCATCCATTTCCCTGCAAATAACACGATTTTGTTCTTCTTTATGGCTGAGTAAAATTCCATTGTGTACATATCCCATAGTTTTGTAATCCATTCATCTGTCGATGGACAGCTTGGCTGCTTCCAAGACTCTTGATTATTTGCTATGCCTTTTCCATTTTGCTCCTGACCCACCAGCCTCTTTGCTGGCAGTAGCCAGAGCAAAGTCTCGGCCTTTTGAAAGGACCTCCTCTCCCCCACACAGAAGCACTGCTTTCTACCGTTCATGCCCAGTGAATACTTAACAGGTGATGGTTGGTGTTTTGTTGTTGTTGCTGTTGTTTTTTGCAGTACTGGGGACTGGACCCGGGGAGTTCTCCTGCCGAGCTACACTCTCAGCCCTCTAATTTTTCATTTTGAGACAGAAGCTCACTAAGTTGCTGAGGCTGGCCTGGAACCGGCAATCCTCCTGTCTGAGCCTCCCAAGCCCTGGGATTACAGGTGTGTGCCACCATGCCCAGCTGAACATGGTAAACATTTGTTAAGTGCTAGCTGTTATTATTTTCCTACATGCTCAGCAATAATACCAATGATCCCTCAACCTGGCTTCTGTATTTCTACCAGGGCCATCTGTTGAGGTTAGAGGGGCCCACAATGGCTGCCAAAGGGTGGACTTTAGAAGAGGGAAGTATTTAATTTAATTTAATTTTTATTTTTGTACTGGGGATTGAACCCAGGGGCATTCTATCTCCAAGCAACATCACCGGCCACACACCCTCCCCCCATTTATTTATTTATTTGAAATAGGGTCTCAGTTGGCTAAGGCTGTCTTTGAACGTGCAATCTTTCTGTCTCAGCCTTCCAAGTACTGGGATTACGGGCCTGTACCACTGCGCCTGGCTATGGTTGGTGTTTTCCTAACAACCAAGAACTCCAAGCCCTCCTGTGTACATAACATGACTGTGACCCAGGACAGTCCTACTGGCTACTAACCTTGCATATGACAGGCAGAGCTCTCGTCCTTGTCTCTTGGGAAGGAAGCTTCAGTTCTCCGTGGACAGTGGTTTCCACATCACAGGTCCTAAAATCAATGTGGTGCCACTGCCAACATTTTCAAAATGACCAAATATAATAGAATAGAACTAAAGATATTAGACTATGTTGCATAGATAAAATAAATATAAGAACTCTGTTCAGCTGGTGATATAAAATGTATCTCTTGCTGTGAATCATTGTGACAACGTGAAGCCACTAAGGTATGGTGTAAAGAGAGATAGTGACCTCACCAAATATATATGCATGAGGGGAAAGGTTTCCAGACTAAATAAAGCGCATTTTGTGGAAGACTTTCCACTGTTTTTCTGCTCCAGAAAGTGGCCCATTCTAGATCCTTTCTCTGGAACTTACCCCTTTGTTTATGTCTATGCTGTTTTCTACCTTTGGGAAGTGGCTGTTTCTGGGTTCTTTCTCTGTAACTTTTATCACAGCCTTCTCTTAAGTGGTACCCACCTTAAGTAAGCCATTTCTACTCCCTGATTTGTGCTTTCTGTTGAAATCTTTCTCTTGGAAAAAGCAAGAATGGAGAAAAAGATCGCCATCCTATAACAATTTAGACTTAGGTGAGATTATCATCCGGTCATGTGTCATTCCATTTTGAGGACAAGTGCCGAGATGGAAGGACTCTGCACCTCACTTGCACAAGTCACCAGCCACCATCTATCTACACAGCACAACCATAGGCACAAGTGATAAATGACTCACTTGCAACAACTTATCAGGAGTACCCGGACACGTGGACATCCAAGTCATATAACAAATGCCAGACAAAGGGGCTTATCTGCCTCGCCAGATATGAACACGCTCCCTCACCTGAGACCCATGAAAGGATGGGCAGCCCAAGACTGGACACAGGGTGGCATTCCAGTCTCATCGCCTGGTATGAGCTTTGCCCAGGAAAATCACTACAGAGACAAACCTTCAATTCTCTGAGCCTCCATTTCAGTCCTCTGCTTCAGCTTTAGCTCAGCTTGGTTTCTCCTACCGGGATGACGATGACCATGCAAAGCCCACTCCAAGGTTACACTACAAACTAACTCTAAAATATGTATATCATGCTAAGTATGGTGTGTGGTTTAAGTCTTGTAGCTATTAGAAATTAAGATGAGAATGAAAGAATTGGCAATTGCCTCAGTCATGACAGTGACCTCCCCGAACCATCAGGACTTGGTGGCAGAGCGACCAATGAAAGTGGCATAGCATGTGAGCTTATTGTTACTCAATAAATCCCTGTGCTGTGGGGAGACCTCACGACGCCAAGGCTGGGGCATCTTGAAAATGACTTTGCAACACTCGGGTAGCAGCCACAAGAGGACATTGCTAGGGCAGGAGGCCAGGGAAATCCCAAGAGGAGAGTCAAGATCTTGCCTATTCTGTTTGTTCTGGGACACTAGTCTACTTGTTCTTTAAAGAGTGTAAGAAACCATCATTTCAAACCCAAGAGAGAATTTAAGTTAAAAGATGAGCGGTGCCTTCCGTCCATTATTGAATTCTGTCCATTATTTAATCGTATATTCTCTCAAAAAATGTTTATTGAACAACTATTTTTTGGGTCAGGCGCTCTACTAAGTTCCATGACAGGAAATAGAACTCACTTGCTAGCCTCAGAACCCTGACTCCAGGTGAAGAGACAATGACTTCCCCCAACAATTACATCCCTCGTAATAAGAGCAATATGATGTAATACTTGTTTTCAGAGATGTTGGAATACAATGCTGTAGTTTCTCAGAATGAGGACTTGTCACCAGATCTGGGGACCATAAAAAAGATATTACAAAGGAGGGGATACTTGAGCTAAGTCTGGAAGAGTTGGGCCACATGGAGCTAGCTGGAGAGATAGCAACTGGGCCTGAATATAACTGGAGCTGGGTTATAATGAGCTTCACATGCAAGATTTAGCAGGATGGATTACCCTGAAGGCAAAAGAGAGGCAAGTGTTTTAAAGCAGTTGTTTGATATGATTCAATTTATAAACACAAATGTTCAATCCAGTTTGGTTTGCAAAAGCAAAACACGGGGGGAAAAATCACCTTTCCATAATCAAAGACATGCTCAGTAAGTTACTGCATAAATCTGTACAATAAAATAACATATGGCCAATGAAAATGATCATGCATTTGATTTTCATTGGCATAAAAAGGTTCCCTGGAACTTTATTGAAATACTTGTTTCTACATTTATTACTCTAATACTTTCTTCTAAATTCAGACTTAAAATTCTGACTTTGAATATGCTTAAAGATTGTCTAATAAAAGTCTTGTGCACAAGAAAAGAGTCTAAAATAGAATAACAGGTGACTCCTGTTCATAACAAGAATCAGATCCTTTCAGGTTCACAATGCCCTTATGGTCAACCCTGAGCCTATTGCCTGGTGGCAGGAAATACAACATTTTCCTTCTCTTTTGGGAAACTCAGCCTAGAGTATTTCTGTGACTTTATCTGTATTGTCCCACTGTGCTGTTGCTGCAGCCTTCTGCACTCAAGGCCTGTGTACACAGCCCCACCTCCCCACCCCCAGCAGACACACTGTGACTAGCCACACCTACTGTGTTCTACTCAGACCAAAGAGATTCCTCTGTGCCTTCCATCAAATCAGGCATCCATTTCCAGCTGTGTTTCTTTACAGCACTTTGCTAGGGACTCGATTCTCCTATGTTATGGTTTGGAAGTATCCTTAAAGGCCACTGTCTTGAAGGCTTGGTCACCAGCCCATGACACTGTCAGGAGGAGGTGACACCTTTAGGAGGCAGGGCCACTTAGTGGAAGAAAGCTGGGTCATTGGAAATGTACCCTTGGAGGGGATATTGAGGCACTGGCCCCTTCTCCATCTGTCTCTGTCTTTCTTGCTTCTGGGCCACCATGATGTAAGCAGTCTCCTCCACTACACACTCCTACCAGGATGTACCGTGCCACCACAGGCCCAAGGCAACAGGGCCAAGTGACCCTGATGAAAACCATGTGCCAGCCGGGCGTGGTGGCGCACGCTTGTAATCTCAGCATTTGGGAGTCGGAGACCGGAGGATCTGGGTTCGTGGCCAGCCTCAGCTACCTAGTGAGGCACTCCGCAACTTAGTGAGACCTGGTTTCAAAATAAAGAATAAAAAGTAGGGCTGGGGGTTATAGCTCGGAGGTAGAATGCCCCCGAGTTCAATCCCCAGTACGAAAACCATGTGCCAAAATAAACCTTTCCCTTTATTAAGTTGATTTCTTCAGGTATTTTATAACTGCAATTGAAATCTAACTCATGCTGTAATCTGGATTTATCATTCATGATTGACATAGTTCCCTTATGGATTGTAACAGAGAACTCTAAAATGTTGAGAATTCAAAGGAGTGGGACACAAGAACAGAATACAAACCTCAGAAAGAGAATGTACAATATTTAAGAATTTAATACTGCATCCTAAGCCAGGTGAGGTAGTGCACTCTTGTAATCCCAGTACGTGGGAGGCTGAGACAGGAGGATCGCAGGTGCGTGGCCAGCCTCAGCAACTTAGCAAGACCTTCATAACTTAGTAAGACCCTTCTTCAAAATAAAAATAAAATAGGGCTGGGGGTGTAGTTTAGAGGTAGAAAGCCCCTGGGTTCAGACCCCAGTACCAAAATAATATAATAATAAGAATACATCCTAAGTAAAAGAATATATAAATAGCACTCTGACCAAGAGATAGCATTCTAAATGTCACCCAAATATATGTCCCAGGTGGTCCAGTTTATGCACAACTGCATTCAAAGAAAACATACAGCCACGCGTCACTTGATGACAGGACACGTTCTGAGAAAAATGTTGCTGGATTACATCGTTGTTGTGCAAATATCCCAGAGTGCACTTACACAAACCTAGCTAGAATAGGTCAGTCACTTGACAGGGCCTCTTTTATTAGTAGGTTTTTGGGTTTTTTTTTTTTTTTTTTTTGTACTAGAGATCTAATACAAGAGCATTCTACCTCTGAGCTACACTCCTAGTCCTTTTTATTTTTTCATTTTTTTTTTGAAATAGGACCTCGCTAAGTTGCTGAGGCTGGCCTTGAACCTGCAATCCTCCTGTCTCAGTTTCCTAAGTACTGGGATTACAGGTGCACACCACTGTGCCTGGCCTCTTGATCCAACCAAGAGACATGGTAAACAAGATGAGTTAGGCTGTGGTCAGTATAACACCAGGATCTGCTTAGAGCATACCTGAGTTTTTATAAGTAGAAGTTGTACCCTCTAAAACAATAATAAAAAGTGCAGTACAGTAAATGCATCAACCAGTAAGTCAATAATTTACTATGATGATCAAGTATGTTGTTCTGGGTATAACTGTGTGTGCTATACTTTTATATGACTGACCATTCGGTAAGTTAGTTTACACCAGCATTAGGACAAACAGATGAGCAATGCATTGCACTATGACACGACCATGTCCATGATGTCAAAAGCCAATGGGAAACTCCACCTCTATTATACTCCATTTAATAAACTCTGAAGAATTATAGAATTTTTAAGCACAGTGACACATATCTGTAATCCCAGTACTTGGGAGGCTGAGACAGGAGGATCCTAAGTTCGAGACCAGCCTCAGCAACTTAGAGAGACTCTCAGAACTTAACAAGACACTGTTTCAAATAAATAAATAAAGAAAGAAAGAAAGAAAGAAAGAAAGAAAGGCTGGATATAATGTCCCTGGGTTCAATCCCAGTACCCACCCCCCCCCCAAAGAATACATTATAGAATTTTACTAAAGATTCTTTTTAAGGAAATTCATCTTTAGAAAACTTTCCAAATATTCTCTTTAGAAATATTTCTCCACCCCAAAGCTCAACTCAGTAGCTGCCAGATGCCTCTCTTCTTCTCCCCCAGGCAGCTTCCAGATGGCTTCTCTGATGACTTCCTTCTTCAGATGAGCTGTTCCTTCTTCCGAGCTCCACACATGGCTCCTAGGACTTCCAGTCCCGATTGCCCCTATGCTACTATGCTCCAGGGTGACCAGAGCATCTAGAAAGTCCCCGCCTTCTGCTCCTCCTTGGCACCCATGGACCACAGCACATGGCACTCCCTTGGAAATAGAGCTGTCTTCTCACTTCAACTAAAAATTCATGGATCATTTTGGGAAACAAAGTTTTCCACCTGTTAACAAATCAGTAAGGAAGGATTATTCTGTAATTGATGGCTAACTACTGGTTTACTATCTGGGGGAAAATGTTGCATATCCTACCTCCTCCTAAATGTGTTCCAGATGATGTAGGTAGAAGATAAAAATCTAGCCAGGCCATGGTGCATGTCTGGAATCCCAGGACTTGGGAGGCTGAAATAGGAGGATCACAGGTTCAAGGCCAGCCTCAGCAACTTAGCAAGACAACCAGCAACTTAGGGAGACCCTGTTTCAAATTTTTTTAAAAAAATTAAAATAAGTAAAGGGCTGGGAGTGTTACTTGGAGATAGAATGCCCCTGGGTTCAATCCCTAATATCCAAAAAAGAAAGAAAAGAAAAGAAGAAGAGAAAAAGAAAAGGAAAGAAAAACAAGAAAAAAATCCTAACTGAACTAGAAAACAGATAAAGTCAGATATATTCATCTAGTCTTGTCAAAGTAAAGAAAGGCACCATAAAACCATAGACCTCAGCTATCACTTCATAAAAAAATGTACAATTCTACATGTCATAAAGTGCCACTGAAGTTTTTAGAAATGAAAAGCAAAGAATATTTGCAATCTTTACAATGGATAAATGCGTATTCTCACTAACTTATAAGATAGCTGTTACAAATTACTATGAAAGATAAATGCTTCAACAGGAAAATGGACAAAAGTTGTAAACAGGCACTTCACAGACATGGGAAATGCAGGAAGTATTCAAAGTGTTGAGCTTTCCCGAAGGCGATGACCCTGTCAAGGTGGAGTCTAGCCCAGGAGGCGAGGGGAGGGCTGGTGTGTGCTCTGTGAGGTGGGATGTCAAGACTTGTCCTGCCCCGGTACATGACTGCTGCTCTAAGACAAGGCTCTAAGGCAGATAGCCACCGGCTCTTCTATGGAAGTCAGGGTCTAGCAGAGCATTCATTCACCTTGCCCCTGAGCCTCACAAAATGGCTTTTCCCCAGCACTTGGGGAAGGGTCCAATCTCCTTCATAGTTTCTGTCTTGTCCTTTAGAAGCACCTCAGCAGGAGGCATCTCCAAGAACCATCTTCCTTGGTCCTCCCAAGGAAGGCATGAGCACCCAGAATGCCTACGGCCAGCAGTTGCCCATCTCCACAGTTCAGGTACAGCCCTTTTGTTGTCCTTGGGTAATGAAAATCTGTCTCAAAGAGTCACCCTTGCTGGGAACAAAGTGACCTGGACAGTCTTCAAGGTTCTGACGGGCCTCAGGCCTCCTGACCTACCTTCCCTCCATGCCCCTGCTCTCACTCCCCAACCATCTCCTCTCACATCACCTGTGGCCCTAGGACAGAGAATGGAAGGGCAGAGGGGTCTTGGTTTTGGGAGCAGAATGAGCTCTGGAGTTCTAGCCACTGCCAGCAGGTTCCTGAGTGTTCTGGTCCTCACACTTCAAGGATGAGTAAGTGATAGTGGTTGAATTCCAAACACTCTAAAGACCTTCTCTTAAGACAGAGGGATGTTGGATAACAGGTACCAAAACACAGCCAGACAGGTGGAGGAAGCTCTAGCATTCTTGCAGTAGAGTAGGATGACTGGAGATTAGGACAAACCATTGCAGATTTCATGGAGAACTAGAAGAGAGGAGATTGAAGGCTCCAAACAAAGAAATGAGATGAAAATACTAATTATCCTAATTTGATCATCACGTCATATATATGCATTGAATTACCGCAGCATACCCCATAAATATGTAGAATTATTATGTGTCACTTTAAAAAATTAAATAAAGTCTAAGTATTAAAAAGTGGACTCCTTCCATAACATATTGATGTTTGTATAAGCTAAAATCATTTTTATATATGAGCTAAGTGTTTTTGTTTTGTTTTGTTTGTGGTACTGGGGATTGAACCCAGGGGCATTCTACCTCTGTGTTATACACCCAGCCCTTTTTATTTATTTTTTATTTTCAAATAGGTTCTCATTAGGTTACCACATGCTGGCCTTAAAACTGTGATCTTATCCTCCCAAGTACTGGGATTACAGGTGTGAGCCGCTGCACCCAGCTAAATATGAGCTATTTTGATTGGAAGGTTTTTAAAAGTAGTTTTTGAAAGAAAAAGTATTGTGAAATGAATTGTATGTTTGAACTGAAGACCTTTTGGAGCAAACTGTGTGTGCATCTTAATAACTAACATGCTTTTGAGGCTTGCATTTATTGGCCCACCCCTCTGTTTTATTCCCTTACATATGACTGTATGCAGGTGGATGCAATAGTTAATGGGGAGTATCCAAGCTTAACACATCTAGAAGTTAAAGTCAAAAGTCAGCTTTGTGTTCCAGTCAGCATTCTCACTACTGTGACCCCAAATACCCAACAACTGCAACATAGAGGAAGGAAGATTTGTTTGCTCACCAATTCTGGAGATTTCAGAAGGTTCATTCCCTGTTAGACCATGTCTGCGGAGCTCAAGGCATGGTGGCAGGAAGAGAGAGGGCAGAGTGCACAGACTCTGCTCTCACATCATGGAAGGGGGAAGCAGAGAGAGAGAGAACCTATATATACTGTATATAGTCCACAAGGCCACACTTCCAGGGATCACTTCCTAGCAACCAAGCCCCTCCTCCAATATGGCTGCCTTGCCTACGATGTGAGGTCTGGGGGACACTGTAAATCCAAAACACAACATCTTGTTATTCATGAACTCTACATCTACATCTCCAATAGAGCTGCAATTTTCTCTTCATATTTCCTGGCAACCCAGTTCTGTCTATCAGGCTGCATTGTAAAGTTTCTACTGCTGACTAGTACAAGTGGTAGTCATTCCAAATTTGTCCCAAGTGTTCAAGAACAGGATTTTGCCACTATCCACTGTAAATGAAGTGATGTTTTCTCTTTTCATTAGTGATAAAAAAAAATACATGTTGTGTCAGTCATGGTGCTGCACTCCTATAATCCCAGTACTTGGGAAGCTGAGACAAGAGGATCATAGGTTCAAGACCAGCCCCAGCAACTTAGTGAGACTCTCAGTAACCTATTGAGACCCTGTTTCAAAATAAAAAGAAAAGAAAATACATGTTGTTTCTAATAAAATCAATGGTGAAGCTGCATAAGTAGAAACATTTGTAGGAATAGGAAGCACATCACATAAAAGCATTGTGGCTCTAGTTATAAAATGCTCTTAGGTGGAGTCTGTGAGTTTGAAAGTGGCAACCATTCCTTGGATATTCACTTTCTCCTGTCTTGGGAAAGCTCCTTGGCTGTAGGTTGAGACACACCCCTGGACTAAGGCAACTCTGTCCAATGCCATAGGGTCTCAGGGGAGTGCTGGGTTTGGGCTTTGCATTACAGTGACCATTCCTCTTGATGACATGCTCTTGTGCTTCACAGGTAACCAAAAGCCCTTCAGTATCACTGTCCCCAATGGTACCAACAGGACCTGCAACTCCATCTGAGGGCTTTCCCTAGCCCCAGGAAGATGCTGAGCCACATGTGGGCCAGGCTGGAAGTGCCAGGCAGTGACACCCTGCAACAGCCCTCAGTCAATGGAGCAGAGCAGCCCGAGGATAAACATCCCCACTCCCGCCGCCCCTCAGCAGGAGGACCACACTGAGGTATGAACTGTATAGTCTCACAGAAGTCCCTATCTTCACCAGCTAGGATGGCCCACACCTGTAATCCCAGTACCTGGGAAGCTGAGACAGGTTCCAGGCCAGCCTCAGCAACTTAGCAAGACCCTCAGCAACTTAACGAGATCCTGTTTCAAAATAAAAAAATATAGGACTGGGAATATAGCTCAGAGTTAGAACACCCCTGGATTCAATCCCCAGGACCCCCCACCCCTGCAAAAAAGCCTCCAGCCTTTTAAACTCCCAGTGGCCAGATCAGCTGCCTGTAGCCTGTAGGCATCCCTCCCTTCCCTACCTCCCCCCATCCCCCCTACTGCCAGCAGCTCCTGAGATGAACTTCCAAACAAACTTCTTGCACCTAAATTTATATCTCAAAATCAGCTCCTGGGGGAGCCCAACCCAGCACAGCCTTGTGTAAGAGAACTTAGATTTATTTTATTAATACACCTTTGTTCATTGCAACCCATGTGGTGTCCCTTAGACTAACCTGAGTTCTTTGGTTTAACATACAGGTGACTAAGTTCCATATCAATGATTAGGAGGACCTCATGTTTATGGTTGATCATTTATTTTGGATACAGACAGCTAACAGAACTGGTTTAGGTGAATACAAAGGTGAACACCCAAGGGCCAGGACTAGGATAGGACTCTGACATGACCTCACGGAATTCCTGATCCCCCCCCCCCCACACACACACACACCCTGGTTCTCCTGGATCATCCTCATCTGAGCAAATGACAGTCCCAACATCTGGCTGCACAGACCACGCCACTCCCACCCCCACTTTGCAGACTTATCTGTGAATCTTGATGCCTCTTGCACCAAACTCTATCCCAAACCCAACTGCTTCACACCACTCCTCTGCTGCTCTCGGGGCCAAGCCACCACAGCTCACCAGGATTGCTCCCAGGGCATCCTGCTGGCCTCCCTGCCTTGCCTGCATCCTTCCTTGATCTAACCCAGACATCTGTACACCTTTTCTGGTGTGTGTGTGTGTGTGTGTGTGTGTGTGTGTGTGTGTGTGTGTGTGTGTGTTATTGTGTGTTATTTTTGATACTGGGGACTGAATCCAGGAGATTCTATCTCTGAGCTACACCCTCAGCCCTTTACATTCTTTATTTTGAGATAGAGTCTTCCTAAGTTGCTGAGAGTCTCACTAAGTTGCTGAGGTTGGCCTGCAACTTGCTGTAGTCCTCCGTTTTATCCTCCCAAGTACTGGGATTCCAGGAGTGTGCCACCAAGCCCAGCAGAAGAATTTTTCTGGAAAGGGCCAGATAGGAAATATTTTAGGCTTTGCCAGCCTTCTGAATTTCTGTCACAATTACTCAACTTTGCTCTTATACCACATAAGCAGTCATCAATAATTAATAAGTGGACTCTGAAACTTGAATCTCACATAATTTTATATGCCACAAAATATTACTTTTTATTTTATCAACTCTTTTAAATATAAAAACTATTTTTATGTCTCCAGCTGTACTGAAACAGGTGGAGGGCCAGATCTGGCCTGCCAGCTGCAGTTGGCCCATCTGTTCCTGGCCCCACCACCTGGGAACAGGACAGTGCCTCTGAAACCCGCCACGCGCTGCCTCCTAGTATCAGATCTTCCCAGTCTCTCCTCCCTTGGCCTCATAAGAAAGCCCTTCCCAGGCTCCAACCCGCCTCCCCCACTCCCTGCTTAGCAACGCCACATCACCTCCTCACCTACGATGTTTTACCTGTTCATTGTCTGATTCTTGTGCTCCAGATTAGAACAGCGATTCCACAAGGCAAGAAATTTTATGTTTCCAGCTTCCAGGACAGTGTCTGATACAAGAACACCATGAAGGTTAAATGAGGGAATGAATGAATGAGAGAATAGCGCTCATTCCCCTTCTATCATGGACTGGAAATGAGTACACAGACTGCTGTATGACTCAGTAAACATTCAGTTGACCCAATGAACTCTCCATTGGAATTTAACCCCGCTGAAGACTGGCCAGTTCCTATTATCTGCTCTTATAGGTTTGTTTAGTCCTCTGGACAGGGAAACATTCTCTTCAATGGTGGTGGATTTGACTACCAGTGCAGCATCAATTTTTGTGTGTGTTTGGGATTGGGATGCTGAGGATTGAACCCAGGGTATTCTACCTCTCAGCTGCACTCCCAGCCCAATTTTATTTATTATTTTGAAATAGGGGGTTGCTATATTGCTGAGGCTGCCCTCCAACTTGTGATCCTCCTCTCTCAGCCTTCCAAGTACTAGGGTTACAGGCATGTGCCACCACGCTTGGCAGGATCAATTTTTTAATGCTCTCCTCTGCACAGTGATGTTATTTTCAGTAATACCTGCCAGAAATCATTGTTTACTTAATTTGGTCTTTAGTTGCAAAACAATAATTTAAGAAGAAAAATGCATTTCAATTGAAAGATATGGTTCACATTTGATCATTTTGTGCATAAAGGGAAGTCTATGCTTAAAGAAAAGATATTATTAGATATTATTCTTTTTTTCTTCTTGCGGTACTGAGGATTGAACTCAGGGGCATTCTACCTCTGAGCTATACCCCCAGCCCTATTTTTTCTTCTTTATTTTGAAATAGGGTCTCACTAAGTTGCAAAGTGCCCCACTAGGTAGCTGAGGCTGGCTGTGAACCCGGATCCTCTGGTCTCAGCCTCCCAAATGCTGGGGAAAAGATATTATTCTTAAAGAAAAGATATTATTCCTTGCAGTTTGTATTTTATCTCACTGTTTAAAACAAAAGGAAAAGCCAGGCATGGTGGCACACGGAAGTCTGTAATCCCAATACTTGAAAGGCTGAGAAGAGAGGATTGCAGGCTCAAGACCAGCCTTAGCAACTTAGCAAGACCTTGTTTCAAAATAAAAAATTAAAAAGGGCTGGGGGTGTTGCTCAGAGGCAGAATCCCCCTGAGTTCAATTTCCAGTACCAAACCCAGTCCACCCCCCAAAAACAGAAAACAAAAAAACACCCAGTGAAAAACTCTAAGTGACCATTTGTAAGTGTCACAACTGCTATCCCTTCCGCTGTAGTTCCTGTCTTTACAATTGCCGTGTCAAAGTTCACTTCAACGCAGGCATCTACAGTGCCCAGGGCTGTGGGTATCAGCTCCTCTTCCTGCAGACTCACACAGCTCAGGCCCCTGCGGATGGGGCTTTGCACAGATGTGGTGGCTGAGCCCTATGCAAGCACTGCAGGTGGACTGTCCAGGTGAGGTGCTCAGGTTAGCCTCATATAGGACATAACGTTATTAAGACAAGTAGTAGAAATGTGCTGCCTCCAAGTCCACATCTATATTATTAAAGCTCAGCAGGCTGGGCATGGTGGTACAGGCCTATAATCCCAGTACTCAGGAGGCTGAGACAGGAGGACCACAGGTTTAAGGCTAGCCTGGACAACTTAGTAAGAACTTCAGTAACTTAGTGAGACCCCTGTTTCAAAGCAAAAAAATAAAAAAACTGGAGGTGTAGCTCGGATGTAAAATGCCCCTGGGTTCAATATTCAGTACTAAAATAAGTATGTGAACTTACACCAACACACATATTTATTTTTTATTTTTGTTTTTCTTTTTATTTCTTTTTATTTTTTTGGCCCAGGAGAGCAGTGATCCCTGGCCATGGGCAGAATGGCCGCACAGGGTGGAAATCAAAAGCAGACCCTTGGTAGAATTATGGTTGGTGGTTTTATGGTTGTCCCTGAAGTTCCTCAAACAATCCACCCATTCTGCCCTGCATTGGACCTGCCCCTCACCCCGCCCTGATGCACTGTGCTTATCACTTCTCCCCTGGGCGGGGTCCAGGGTCTGTGGCTGCCAGGTGCACTGCAAGTCTCCACATGCCGGGCTGCGCAGCCCACCCATCCTGCCCTCGCAGTGAGGCACAGCCCAGGAGAACCTGAGAGGTCTTAAACCTTTAATTTTACAAAGAAAAAAATTATTTATGTGTTCCTTTGCAAACACTTGCATTATTTTCTTCGCTTCTCAACCAAGCCTTTCAAGTGGGCAGGCTAAGCTTATCTCCCATTTGAAAGACTCCTGAAGCTAAGTGATGCCTTGGATTGCTACAAGAGTAGATTTATTTACATGTTCTCACCACGAAGGAATGGGCAGTATGCGATGTAATGGAAGTGTTAATTAACTCGATCTGATCGCTCCACAGTGTCTACATGTACAAAATATTACACGCACTGCCAACGTCTCTACAATGATCATTGACCAATTAAAAAAAAAAGTAAAATAAATAAATAAGTGACATGCCCCAGGTCACACAACCCACTGAGTCCCCAGGTCTCCTTTTTAAACTTACAAGAGCATGTCAAGCCTGTATTTGCCTTTTACAACTATGTCGAGTTCAAAGCCATTTGTTTACACAGCCAGGTTTAGAAACTATGATTCCAACAGATAAAACTCTGAGGTACAATTTCGGAACCCACAGAGCAGGGGAGGAGCTGCAGTTTCCAGAGGGAGGGAGCCGAGCTGGATTCATCTTTGTGTTTCCAGGGCACATGTAGGTTCTGGGTGTCTTTTCATGGGATAATGAAATCTTGGGGAGCCTCACCATCTGGCACTGACAAGCCAGACTGAGCCCACTGAGCCACGTGCCCTGACGCTCGTGGCCATGGTGTTCAGAGGCCACGTGCCTTTTTTCAGGAAGAAAAAAACAGAAGAGTCTCTACAACTGCTCCTATCACTAACAATTGCCACTTTCAGTAGCATCTTGCTACTGTTTAAATGTGACTTGTCCCCCAAACGTTCATGTGCTAGAAGCTTAGTTCCAGTGTAGTGAGGTGGGAGGTGACAGAACTTTTAAGAGATGGAGCCAGGTGCCATGCTTGTAATTCTAGTACTTGGGAGGCTGAGACAGGAGGATCTCAGGTTTGAGGCCAGCTTCAGAGACCCTGTTTTAAAATAAAAACTAAAAAAGGGCTGGAGGTGTAGCTCAGAGGCAGTATACCCCTGGGTTCAATCCCTAGCACCAAAATAAAACACAGGTGAAGACCAATGGGAGGCCATTAGGTCATTGGGGTGTTGTTCTCTTATGGGATAAATGCTGATCCCAGGACTGCCTTATAAAAAGAGCAATATTGTCCTCCCCATTCTTAGGTGGACTGTCTCATCCTGGGATCCTTACTAAGGACCTCACTAGAGCTGAGCAGAGCCCTGACCTTGAACCTCTAGAAGTGTGAGCTAAATAAACCTCTTTTCCTTGTACATAACCCAGTCTCAGGTATTTTGCTACAGCAACAGAAATGGACACCTTTTCCTTCCAATAGGCACCTTCTCCACCATCATGCTGTGAGGAAACTTTGCCTAGTTCCAACCAGTGTGTACAAATGTACTCTATCTCCAGCTGAGGATCTGTGTGCACTGTTACAATAATGTCTGTGAGTCCAAAGGTTAAGCTGGATAGATGGGCGATGGAGGGGAGAGGGGCAGACAGCCTCCTTTGGTTAGGTCATCAGAGGGGGAAGCTGTGCTAAGGAAAGATGGCTTGTTGACAGAACACACCAAGAGGATGAGACCCTCCGCTCTGATAGCACCGTAACATGGTGGGCACCCCAGGGAAGACTGATCCATTGTAGAAACTACTATTCCAACTTTCCAAGTCATGTCCTCCAAAAAACATATTGTTAACCTGTTCTTCCTTTTAGGTGTGTCAAGAAAATGACAGTTGGCACCCCCATCCACCAGTTCCTTATTTGTGGACTCAACTAAGAGTGGATGAAAAAAATGTCTTCAGTATCCACAGGGGATTGGTTCTAGGACCCCTGCAAATACCAAAATCTGAGTATGCTCAAGTCCCTTATAAAAAATGGCCTAGTATTGTCATAGAACCTATACACAGCTGTCTAAAAGCTTTAAATCATGTCTAGATGGCTTATAATGCCTAATACAATGTAAATGCTATATAAATAGTTGTTATACTATTGTTTAGGGAATGATGATAAGGAAGAGAGTCTATGCATATTCAATGCGGACTCTATTTTTTATATTAACTTATTTTTCGTAATGGGAATCGAATCCAGGGACATTCTATCTCTGAACTCCCACCCTCAGTCCTTTTATTTTTTATTCTGAAAAAGGGTCTAGCTAAGTTGCTGAGAGTCTCTCTACCTGCAATCCTCCTGTCTCAGCCTCCTAAATACTGGGAGGACTCAATTTTTTTCCCCAAATATTTTGGGTCTTAGTGGGTTATATACATGGATGTAGAACCTGTAGATATAGAGGGCTGATTATAGTAGTGTTTGGAACTGCAAAACTTGAGCCAGTAGTGGAGATTTCGGGAGGCAGGTTTATGGTCAGCTGTGGAAAAGAATATCCTAATAAACAGCCATCCAAGAGTGGTATCACCTATAATCCCAGTACTTGGGAGGTTGAGACACGAGGATGGGAAGTTCGAGGTTAGCCTTAGTAACTTATCAAGGCCCTCAGCAACTAAGTGAGACCCTGCTTCAAACAAACAAACAAACAAACAAATAAACAGACAAACAAACAGGTCTGTGAGAAGAATGTTCCTGGGTTTGATCCTTGGTACCTAACCCCCCCCCCCATACACGTTAAAAGAGTGGCCTGGGCTGCCAAAGAGGGTTGCGAGATCTTCAGAATAGAAGAATCCGAGCAGAGGTGTGAGCTTCTGCACCAGCAAGCTCTCCCCCACGATTGTTCAGTGGGCAATCAGCCCCATCAGCCAGCCTTGAGATGGAGAGTCAAGATTGTAGAGATTCAGGCCCACAGAGGGTGGTCAGGACACTAGCAGGGGGCAGCCTTGGTGTGCACATCTGAAAAGACCCGTGCAGCTTTCTACAGGGTACTTCCGCCCGCAGTGGAGAATTCCAGGCTCATGCCACAAAAATGCAGCGAATATCACCTTTGCCAAAGACTCAGGCAAAGGATGGTATGTTAGATTTTTCTTCGCTGTGAACAAAATACCTGAGAAGAACAACTTAGAGGAAGGAAGGTTTATTTGGCTCCTGGTCTCAGAGGTTCATCCACGGTCGGCCAGCTCGAAGGCAGAAACATCAAGATGGCAAGCTAGGATGAAGGAAAGCTGTTTAGGGCAGAAAGGAAGCAGAGAGGATGGGAGCATGGGCATACAGTACCCAAGGCCACACCCCCAGTGGTCTGCCTCCTCCAGGTACACCCCACCAGTGAATCCATTCAAATTATTAATGTGTCAGTAGGTTAATTCACTGGTTAAGTTTAAAGACTTGATTAAATAATTTCCCCTCTGAGCCGGGCGTGATGGCGCACGCTTACAATCCCAGCATTCGGGAGGCTGAGACCGGAGGATCCGGGTTCGAGGCCAGCCTCAGCTACCTAGTGAGGCACTCCGCAACTTAGTGAGACCCTGTTTCAAAATAAAGAATAAAAAATAGGGCTGGGGGTGTAGCTCGGAGGTAGAATGCCCCTGAGTTCAATCCCCAGTACTGCAAAAAAAAAAAATAATAAAAATGATTTCACCTCTGAACACTGGTACATTGCCATCACATGAGCTTTTCTGGAGGACTTTTTTTTTTATCCAAACCATAACAGATGGTGACCCCTTACTGCCCTCAACTGGTGTGGCAAATCCTGAAGCAGAAGAGGGCAGGGGAATGGAGGCACAAGGATAAGAAGGAGAGGGCACTGACTATACTAGGCCCTGGGTCCACCACAGCGACACCTGGTCCTAAATCGCTTAGGAGAAGTCAGGGAGATCACCAAGTGTGATCTCTTGGGGTGGCCTCAGAGCTATCGTAGGCAGGTGCAGGCAGCCTAAGTTGCTGAGGCTGGTCTCAAGCCTGCAATCCTCCTGTCTCAGCCTCCCAAGCACTGGGATTACAGGCATGCATCACCACGACTAGTTGATATTATGATTATGATTATGATTATGATTATGATTATTGAGTCTAGAACTTTTAAAAGCCTACTCAGTCACACACACACACACACACAGCCTATTCTACAATGTCCATTATCTGAAAACATTGCAACTCTTCTGCTCTCTTTTGGATTCAGAGAATTGTGAGTGATTTTATAGTCAGAGAACCTTCCGGAGAGTACTTTGGGAAAAAGTCTTGGACTAGGCTAAGTTCTTCTATTTGTAAAATGGGGATAAGTCTGCCTCCTATATGGCTGCTAGGATTGAATAAAACAATGCCTGTTTTAGTGGAGTCTGTCCAATAGAAAGTCCTCAAAAACTTGACAATTTTCTTCATTGTTGCATTATTGTAACTAACCACATCATCATCACTACAATCTCTTGTTAATTTTTTTCTTTTTTGGTACTGGGGGTTGCACCCAGGGACATTCTACCTCCAAGCAGCTCCAAGCAGCTCTCCAGCCTTTTTTTTTAAAACTTTGCTTAGTTGCTGAAGTTCTTGCTGGCCTGTGATTTGTCTCAGCCTCCCAAGTACTGGGATTACAGGTGTGTGCCATGGCACTTGGCCTTTTGCTAAATTTTGGAGCATAAAGTTATTTTTTAAATGCTTTTAAATTTTATTATCAGGAATTACCTAGTTTTGGGTTTGCTCATTGATCACTGATTACCATTCATTCTTCCAGAAGACAACTTAATCAGAACTGTTAGTTAATCAAGTATTTACTGAGATCTATTCTGCACTGCCTCAGCACCCTACTAGGGGTCAGGATGTCTCTCTGCACTTTTAGGGTTATCCAGGACTTTGTTTTTCAGTTAATTTATATTTCAGAGGGAGGAGGGAGGAGAGAGAGAGAAAGAGAGAGAGAGGGGGGGGGAGGGAGAATAATTGAACCCAGGAGTATTTTACCTCCAAGCTACACCCACAGCCCTTTTTTATTTTTTGTTTTTGAAACAGAGTCTCACTAGGTTGTTTGAGAGTCTCACTAAATTGCTGGGGCTTGCCTTGAACCTGTGATCCTCCTATCTCAGTCTCACAAGTACTAAAATTAGAGGTGTGCTGTGGCTGGTCTAGAATCTGCGATTCTCTTGTTTTAGCCTCCCAAATCCTGGGATTATAGGCATGCACTACCACACCTGGCTTCTTATAGACTCTTTTTTTTTTTTTTTTTTGTGGTACTGGGGATTGTACTCAGAGGCATTCTACCTTTGAGCTACACCTTCAGCCCAATTTTATTTCTTATTTGGAAACAAGGTCTCACTAGGTTGATAAGAGTCCACTATTTGCTGAGGCTGTCCTCGAATCTGTGATCCTCCTATCGCAGCCTCCCAAGTACAGGGATCACAGGAGTGTGCCACCACGCCCAGCTTCTCATAGACTCTTAAGACAGTGATTCTTAAATGGGAATGGTTTTGCCCCAACAATATCTGGAGACTTTTTTTTTCCTGCTATAACTGAAGGGCAGGGGGCTGCTGTTGGCATCCTGGGGAGGAAGATCATGGGTTATGTTAAGCCTGAAGTGCACAGGAAGATCCCCCACGAGAAAGAGCAACTAGCCCCAAATGGCCGTAGTGCTCAGATTAAGAAACCCTGGCCTGACCTCTATCCTCCTCATGGTCTCTGCTTAAAAACTGCCAGGGAGACAGGGTTTGGTGTCTTTGTGGTCTATCACACCAGGAACTGTTTCTGATACAAACCAAGTTGTGGGGACCTGTAAAGCTTTCTTTAACAAACAACAAACCCAGAGAACCAGAGCTCTAAAAACACTCCCAGTTTCCCAGTGGGTGTACCCCTCTGTCTTCTGCCTCCTGGTAGGGTTTGTTTGGTTCTAATCCAGCCTCCTAAAGAATCCTTGAGAAGCTAGGCCAGGTGGTGCCCCTGTAAACCCAGTACTTGGAAGACTGAGACAAGAGGATCCCAGGTTTGAGGCCAGCCTCAGCAACTTAGTAAGACCCTCAGCAATTAGTGAGAGCCTATTTCAAACTAAAAAATAAAAAAAAAGGCTGGGGGTGTAGTTCAGAGGTAGAACGCCTCTAGGATCAGTCCCCAATTAAAAAAAGAAAGAAAAAAGAATGCCTGAGACTACAGCAGCAGGACAGTGCAGTACAGGAGGGGGAAGGCCCAGGGCTGAAGATGCTGAACTCTCAACCCTTCTTGGCAGCGTTTGGTGGCCGGAAAGCCAAGCCAGCTGTGGCTGGTCAGTGTGTTGCACAAACAGGCAACACAGGCTGTTATCTCCTAAAGTGGAGGCTTTCCACAGCACCTCCTCCTGCGGGCAGCACCCGCCGGGCAGGAAGACCACCCACAGGCAGGCGCACAGCACCTCCCTGGGAGGCCCCTAATCACTGCCCTCTCACCACCTGCTCTGGGGCCTGGTTATCAGATGTGAAGGAGCCAGCTAATAACTGTTTATAAGCTATAAATGGAAGTGGCCATGGCAGGGAGCTGATAAACATTTGGGGGCAAATTACTTGTGTAGCTGACTGTCATTTGCTTCAAAGTATGTGTTTCAGGCTACAGAATGTCCGTCCATCCACAGGCTTCTTTTTGCCACAGATGATGGCCGCCCTGGACATCTGCAACCTTCCTGGGCACAATGCTCTTCCCCCTAACTCTGTTTCAAGAGAGAATTCCAGGGCTGTACCCACCCCCCGCCCCAAGGTATCCTGGGCACTTTGGAATCTTAAATCTCAATTTCAGATTGAAACCCATTGGCAGTGTTTGGCACCGAGTTGATTGAAAGGGAGCGTACATGGGAGGCTGAGATGGGAGAAGAATTAACACTGTATGGAGGTTTAATAAAGGGCAACGATCCACAAAGGGTGAAAAACATTGACTAAAAAAGCCCTGATTAAAACAGGAGGTGAGCTCGGTGTGGTGGTGCACGCCTGTAATCCCAGTACTTAGGAGCCCAAGACAAGTGGATCTTAGGTTTCAGGCCAGCCTCAGTAACATAGCAAGACCCTCCGAAACCTAGTGAGGCTCTGTTTCAAAACAAAAAATTAAAAAGGTCTGGGGTGTAGTTTGGAGGTAAAATTTCCCTGGGTTCAATCCCTAGTACAAAGAAGGAGAAGGAAGAGGAGGAGGAGGAGAACATATAGTGCATTTAAACTGACAACTGACAGTCTGAAGCAATTGCAGACCCAGAACTTGGGGGCAGCACAAGAGATTCATTTCAGGATAACAATGTGGCTACAATGTTGGACAAGTGTCTCCCATGTTGAAGGCTTGGTCCCCAGCCTGTGCAGCTCCTGGGAGGTGGTGGAACCTTTAGGCGTGGAGGCCTAGTAGGAGGAAGTTAGCTCACTGGGGGCATCCCTCGAAGGGGAGACTGGGACCCCAGCCCATCCTCCCTCTTCTTCTCTCCTTAGTGTTCCCGCCATGAGCTGAGTGGCTAGGCTTTGCCACACACTGCAATATTCTACACAGGCCCAGAGCAACAGGCCCATCTGATCATGGACTAGAAACTTTAAAACTGTGAGTCCCACCAAACCTTTCTTCTCTATAAATTGATTATCTTGGGTATCTGTTCAGTAACAGAAAGCTGATTAACACAACCTTCTTACCTGGAGATTGGTGGCTGTTAGATCAAAAGGCTAGAGGGGTCATTTTGGGGACTGAAAATGGTGCGAGGAACAGGGAAGACGGACCCTGGGTACTTACATTAAAAGCTGAGCCAAGCATGGTGGCACACACCTATAATTCTGGCCACTTGAGGGACTGAAGGGATGCTTTGGCTTGAAGCACGAGGGTCACAAGTTGGTGGTCAGCCTGGAAACTTAGGAACATCGTGTCTCAGACTACAATAAAAAGGGCTAGGAGGGTAGCTCAGTGGTAGAGCACCTCAGAATCTAATCCCCAGTACAGAAATGGAAGGAAGGAAAGAAGAGAAGGAGGGAGGGAGGGAAGAAGGAAGAGAGAAGGGAAGGGAGGGAAGAACACTGGTTGTTTGGTCTGGGGACCTGGGACAGATGGAACCAGCTGGTCCAGTTCTCAGTGGTCAAACAGATTTCTACCCTATCCTCTCAGGAAAGCTAGGGCCCTCGGACTGGCCATGACCAAAGTTTGCAGAGATGCTGAGCTGCGAGTGCTGCCCTGGAGGTCGCTCAGAAGGCGATGTTAAGGTGTGGGCGCGGCATCAGGCAGATGATGGCAAGATCCCAGCTCCAGACTGGCTGCTTGCTCGTGAGTGTGTGATCATCACCGAGTAAAGAAACTTCTCTGTCACTCACACCCTTATTTGCCTCAAGGGATGCTTTGGCTTTGGGTACTGCTGGAAATTACAGAAGTGTGACCTACAAACCATGTGTAATTGGCTGGAGATAAGATCTCCTGGAGGAGATAACTATTCAAGGCCATAGAAGAAAGCCAGCAGTGCCACCAGGAATAAAACTTGCAGGGTTTGGTCCAGGGAGGGACAGGATGCAGCAGCTGAGAAGAGCAGGCATGCTTCCAGGAGACTGGACTTGAAAGGAGCCTCTGTGGGTGATCGACATCAGACAAGGGGCACAGCCAGGTGCTCAAAAGAGGGTGTCCGCAGTGACTTTTTTTTTTTTTTTTTTTGCGGTACTGGGGGTTGAACTCAGGAGCATTCTACCCCCAAGCTATACCCCCAGCCCTATTTTTTATTCTTTATTTTGAAACCGAGTCTCACTAAGTCGCGGAGTGCCTCACTATGTAGCTGAGGCTGGCCTCGAACCCGGATCCTCCGGTCTCAGCCTCCCGAATGCTGGGATTACAAGCGTGAGCCACCACGCCCGGCTCGCAGTGACTTTTAAAGGGGCATTCAGGCTGGGCATGGTGGCACATGCCTGTAGTCCCAGCAGTTGAGCGGCTAAAATAGGAGGGTCACAGGTTCGAGGCCTGTCTCAGCAATTTAGCTAGGCCCTCAGCACCTTAGCAAGACCCTGTTTCAAAATAAAATAAAGAGGGCTGGGGGGTGTAGCTTGGGGGTAGAATGCCCCTAGATTCAAAAAGGAAGGAAGGAAGGAATGAAAGAAGGAAGGAAGGAGGCATGGAGGGAGGGAGGGAGGGAGGGAGGGAAGAAAGAAGGAAGGAAAAAGGAGGAGGAAGAGGAGGAGGAGGGGAGAAGAGGGAGAGAAAGAAAGAGAGAGAGAGATTGTGTGTGTTGGGGGGGGTGAACTTGGGTCCAGCTGATGCTGAAGCCCTGTCTCTCATCCCCTTCATATCCTGTCTTGACGTCTTTAATTAGGGATTCTTGTCTGTGAAGATTTGTTTCTCTATAATTAATAGAATACCTTGGCCACAAGGATCAGGTTTTTAACACATGTTTAATATTAACCTTTCTTTCTGCTACCAAATAAATAGTAAAACTTTATTAAATCACTGTTTCAAAAAGTAAAACAACAACATAAAAGTCTTGGCCTTTTTCTTAAAGCATACACATTGAATATATCAAATAATCACTTTTCCTTACTAAGTTAAAAGTTACAACCAGCTGGGTGTGGTGGCATACACCCTATAATCCAGGTACTTGGGAAGCTGAGACAGGAGGATCACAAGTTAGAGACCAGCCTCAGCAACTTAGCATGATTCTCAGTAACCTATGAAGACCCTGTTTCAAATTAAAAAAATTAAAAAGGGGGCTGGGAGGGTGATGTTGCTTTAGAGAGAGAATGCCCCTGGGTTCAATCCCCAGTACCAAAAAAAAAAAAAAAAAGTTTTGCCCAATTTTTTTTTTCTTTCTTTTTGGCAAAGGGAATTCTGAAAGCCAAAGGAGACAATATAATTTATTCCTTGTCTTTAGTACAAAGTATTTGTCTAGAAGTTTTTGTTAATAGAATTATTTGAAAATACTTTTATAAAGGTAAAACCTGCATGCCTTTCTTCCAGATAGTTCTTAGGTCAAATTAATTCTTATACATGTTGAAAACAACATTTACAACAGGCATGATGGCAAATGCCTGTAATCCCAGTACTTGGGAGTCTGAGACAAGAGGATCACAGGCTCAAAGACAGCCTCAGCAACTTAGTGAGGCCCTCTACAACTTAGTGAGACCCTGTTTCCAAATAAAAACTAAAATAGGGCTGGGGGTATAGCTCAAAGTAGAATGTTGCTGGGTTTTATCCCCAGTTCCACATGCCCAGCTAGAATTTAAGATTAATATTTACCACTTCTATTCTTAAACTCATACCAGAGCCAAACTACCTCCCATATAGTTTTGGGAGTAAATGAAATCAGAGACCCAACTATGGTGATTTTTTTTTTTTTATAGTATTGAAGTTTTTGCCAAATTTGGGTTCTGAAAGGAATTTCTCTATGGGGCACTTTGGCAGGAATCTTGTGTTTTTTTCAACTTTTACCTGGAGTATTTAGCTGGGATCCACTTTTGTATAAAAGGTTTGCTCCAACTCTTCCTGCGTGCCTCTTTCCTTTGAATATGGAAAAATTATCTCACACTGAGAGAGAAAACAGTACAAGAGAGTGTGTTACAATATACCGTTGCTACTGAGTAGTCCCTTCCTTCACAACCAATTTGCAGGCAAAAAAGGGACACTGTATGTTAGCTCACCGGAGAATTCACATTTTCTGTCCAGCTAGGTCTCTCTTTGGCCCAAGGAATTTCCACTCAGCAGAGAACAGCCTGCAGCAAGAAGACGGTATCTCCACCATCCATTCACTCCATGAGCCCAGGGGTTATCATCAAGGTCCACAGTAGTCTAAAACAAGTTAGGCTGTAAGGAAACCCGAAGATAAGTCAGGGTGGTGGCACACACCTGTAATCCCAGTACTTGGGGGGCTGAGACAGGAGGATCGCAGGTACAAGGCCAGCCTCAGCAACTTAGGGAAATCCTCAGCAACTCAGTAGGACGGTTTTAAACTAAAAAATAAAGTAAGGCTGAGGGTGTAGTTCAGAGAAAGAACACCCTAGGTTCAATCCCAGTGCCAAAACATAAGAATAAAAAATAAAATAAAAAGGGATGAAGCTTGGAGTTAGAATGGTCCTGGGTTCAATCTCCAGTACCCCAAAAAAAAAAAAAAAAAAAAAAAAAAAAAAAATGGAAGCAATGAAAACACTTATTTTTCTATTTTGCCTCATTCTATTTTAAAATCAGAATGATGAAATTTTTGTATGGTTGTCAGGGACCAGACTTCACACCTATCATATCAGGGCCAGAGGAGAAACAAGCAATGTTGAAATGTTGGTTTGGATAACATAAATTTTGCACTTCGGTAAGAAGGGCTTGTTTTAAGCTCGCATAGGAAGCTGAGGTAACGAACTGCAGAAGTAGAAGGTATTGTTTCTTAGACGAAGAAGAATTAAGAACTGTTTTTTTCGCTCAAAACTTTTTAGCAACATTCAATCCCAGAAACGCAGGCCACCAAAAAGGAGCATGCGCAGTCCACTGAGAAGCATGCGCAGCCCATCTCAACAGAGCATGCGCAGGCTGACATCGCCACACTGCCCCCTGGCGGCGACCCATATGCCAGCGTCTTGCATTGGTGCGGTGAGGCATCCTGAGGGTTCGAGGACTGTGCCAGAGATCTCTGCAAAGAGCTCAGCGTGGGGCAGAGGTGGGAGCAGGTGGAAAGGGAGGACCAGTGCCATTGCTGGGAAGAGTTGAGGAGAAATCGAGTCACTGAGCACAAAGAAGAGCCGAGGTGTGAGAGTGTTGTTTTCGAGAGAAGAATGAATGATACGGAGAGGGCACAAAGCTTTGGTTGCAGTTTTGCTTTAGACTCCTATATTCTCATCCAAGGCTATAGGATATATTAAAACCATTTGAATGATGAGCTGTTTCAAACAAATGCCACTGACACCCACATACGAGACGGTTGCACACAGATGCTCAGGTGATTGATTGGAGGCAGTGGTGAACTGTGATCGTCTCTTCTCTCTCTGCGTCCTATGTCCTTCTCTATCTCACAACCTGGTTTTCAGTCCTCCCCTCCCCCTCTCCCCCATTGGACTGTGAGATTGGGGGCAGGCGGGCACTGTGTTATCTGCATCTTTGTATACCCAGTGCCCACACTTAAGAGTGCTCGGTGCCTGCTGAATGCATGTCTAGAGATGGCGAAAGAGAGGCTTTAAGTAGAGTGTGGCTATTTCTACCTCCAACAAAATGAAGGACTCGTGTGCGTCCTACTGAGTCTTTCTCACATACTCATAGAACTGGGCTGAAGCCTGGGACCTTTGCACTGGGAAGCACAGGCTCTGAAGTTTGGGCCTCTGGCGTGGGGGCGCACACTTACAATCCCAGTACTTGGGAGGCTGAGACGGGAGGATGCGGGTTCGCAGCCAGCCTCAGCTACTTAGTGAGGCCCTCTGCAACTTAGTGAGACCCTGTTTCAAAATAAAGAATAAAAAATAGGACGGGGTATGTAGCTTGGAGATAGACGGCCCCTGGGTTCAATCCCCAGCACCATAAATAAATAAATAAGTAAGAACTAATCCCACTGTCCAGGGATCTGCCCTCAGGGCTGGTTACTTCCCAAGCCCCGCCTCTTACTACTGTTGAGTTAGAGATTAGGTAGCAACACATGAATTTTAGGTGGACAAAAATATTCAGACCACATCAATTTGTTACCTAGATTTTTCCATTTCAGACATTCTTTGACTCTAAATCTAGTCTTTTAGAAATTTTTTTAAAAATTTAAATGTATTAAAGGTCAAATAGAAGGAAGGTGATGATTTAGATAAGCCCTCGTTTGCAGAGAGAAATTTCTCCTTGTTGGTTCCTGTGTTCTCAGCAGCATTCCTAGCCAGTCCTTGACACTCACCTTCACTGCAGGCGGCCTTGGTAATGATAGACTTCCATATTCAGTCCTTCCTTATAAAAGCTCACTTTCAGAATAAGGTTCAGAGTAGCATCATTCATAATTGCTCAAAGCTAGCCGGGCGTGGTGGCCTGCTCACTGGGGACTCTCCTGCAACAGAATGACCTTTTTTAGTCTTGATTCTTATATAAAACATTGAGTTTTCTTCATTAAGAACATAAAATATAAAGGTGGGTGTGATGGCACACACCTGTAATCCCAGTCCTGGGGAGATGATCACAGATTCGAGGGCAGCCTCAGCAACCTAGCCAGACTCTCAGCAACTTAGCAATGAGATGGCATCAAAGCTAATTTGGGAGTGATCTTATAAAAGAGGCCAACAGAACCCTTTGCTCCTTCCACCATGCCAGGTCACAGGAGAAAGTTTGGTCTGTGAACCAGCAAGCAGCCCTCACCAGGTACCACCTCTGTTGGCACCTTGATCTTGGACTCCAGCCCCAGAATTGTGAGAAAGAAACTTCTTCTGTTTGCAAACTACTTTGAAAGCAGTAGGAAGAGGATAGCCCCTGCTGGAGCCCAGAACTTCTCCTGGGTCCCTAGGATGCCTCAACATGTTGAATTTTCCTATGTTAGCCACCACGTAAAAGGTAATCAACCTCATATGATGCTCACAAAGGCCATTTCTGTTAGTGTGTTGATGATCAGATACTGAACTACACTCTTAATTTTTTTCTACCTGGGTTTACTGCCTTTTTTCCAATCATAGTGTTAGGTAGATTAGAGATGAGCAGGGCAGGAAAAGAAATAGGACAGAGAATTTGAGAAGAGATGAGTTACAATTACTGTCTTAGAGATGGCCTTCACCCAAAAGAGTAAAATAGAGACTCAAAATCATTCTCTTAGGAAGCAAGAACTGAGGAAGAGACATTACCGCCCTATCATATTAATTTCTAGGGAAAGCATCGCCGGGAAACAGTAGGATCCATAATTTTCTAGGCAAGCTGTCACTGCCTTACACTTAAACATCTGACCACATTGCAGTATCCACGCTGAACACTTGACTCAAGCCTGGCCAATCAAAGCATGGACTTTTCCTTGGCTTTGATGATTAGTTCATGTGGAACACCTGACCCAGGCCTGGCCAATCAGAGAGGATGGACTCTCCATGACTTCAGTGATTGGTTCATCTTGGGCACCTGACCCAGGCCTGGCCAATCACAAGATGGGCTCTCCATGTCCTTCACGGTTGGTTTCGGGGTGGGCACCTGCACCAGGACTGGACAAATGGACCCTCCATGTCATAGGGATTGGTCCCGTTTCCTGAGTGAGCACCAAGTCAAGCTAATAAGACTCGATTCTGGAGTGTTTGGATTTTTTTTTGTGTGTGTGTGTGTGTGGTACTGGGGATTGAACTCAGGGGCATTCTACCTCCGAGCTATGCCCCCAGCCCTATTTTTTATTCTTTATTTTGAAACCGAGTATCACTAAGTTGCAGAGTGCCTCACTACGTAGCTGAGGCTAGCCGCGAACCCGGATCCTCTGGTCTTAGCCTCCCGAATGCTGGGTTTACAAGCGTGCGCCACCACGCCCGGCTGAGTGTTTGGATTTTTATCACAGAGACTCTTCTCTGGGGTTTCTGAGAGGACAGAGAAGAAGCCAGAACATCCCAGCATCTGTCTTCCAGTCATGGCCCTACCTGATAAGAGAGCCCACGTGAAGGAAGCTAAATATATACTATATAAGACGAGAAGGTGAGTAGTGAGCAGAAAACAGCTGAGTCCTGGCACTGGAGAGCCTGGACCCCGCCTTGCCTGAAAGTGGACTTTCCAGTTACCTACAGCAGTAAATCTCATTTTCTAATTTAGGCCAGTTAGAATTGAGAGTCCAAGCCAACAACATAGGAAGATATAGCTCACAAACCAGCCCATCTCATCTTCCTTGTTCTTCATGCAAGACAACAAAAGGTTGTTGCTGTTCATTTTGCTGACGATTAAGTAAATATTGCCTTATCTCTATCACTGAGAGCATTCTGAATAACATGGTGCCATGGAGGAAGAACACTCCTATTACCCCACTGAAAGAATGGCCTGCCAAGATGCCAGTTTATCTGGTGTTTCCAGCTGTCTGGGTCTTGGTGCCTCAGGCCCACTTTGTAAATCTCCAGACCCACAGCTGAGAGTACTGTTTGGTTTTGCCTCTACCTGCACAATAAACATACATAAATGTATTTATATAGTATATATTATAATACTATATATATTATGGCATAATACATACTATGTATATATGAATATGTACATATATGCTTTATATAAGTATATATGTATATATTTACATATTTTGGCACTGGAAATTGAACCAGGGCATTCTACCTTCCAGCTATAGCCTCAGCCCTTTTTATTTATTTATTTTTTTAAATTTTGAAACATCTCTATAAGTTGATGAGGCTGGTCTCGAAACTGTGATCCTCCTGTCTCAGCCTCCCGAACACTGGGATTACAGGCGTGAGCCTCCACACCAGGTTTACACAATTGCACCTAAGGTTGAACCCAGAGGCATTCTATTTCCAAGGTATACCCCCAGCCCTATTTATTTTTTACTTTTGAAACAAGGTCTCACTATGTTGTTGAGGGACTTTACTAAGTTGCTAAGGCTAGCCTTGAACCCAGGATCCTCCTGTCCCAGTCACCCAAATACTAAGATTACAGGCATGCTCACCACACCTGGCTTGCACAGTATCTTAAAGATAGCAACAAGACCACCACCCTCCCTACACTTCTCAGCTACTGGTGTCCAGGTATATTGTGAAGTAACTTCTTCAACACAATGAGCAATGACTTGAGGTAGGAGCACGGCCTTGTCCTAGTAAACAACTTTTGGCTGAAGAACAAGGGACCAAGAAAATAAAGCCTTCCCCTCAGACCCTCTCCCAAGATAAACCACCCTTGAAGACCAGAGCAATAGAATGACATATAGGCTGACTGCTCTTCTGCTTCTGGAAATTGCTTATGCTAGGTAAAAATTTTTCACTCACTCCCTCTTCCCAAGAATTAATTTGGCTATTGTATAAAAAGCTTGTAATTTGGGGGCTTGGAGCTCAGACCTGGAGCTTTGCTCCCTGAGCCTCAACAGTTGAATAAAACTCGTTATATCCTAATCTAGCCTCTGGGTCCTGCTCACTGGGAATGAGACTCTCCTGCAACAGAATGACCTTCTTTAGTCTTGATTTTTATATAAAACATTGGGTTTTCTTCATTAAGAACATAAAATATAAAGGTGGGCATGATGGCACACACCTGTAATTCCAGTCCTGGGGAGATGATCACAGATTCGAGGGTAGCCTCAGCAACCTAGCCAGACTCTCAGCAACTTAGCAAGACCCTGTTTCAAAAAAAAAAAAAATAGGGCTGAAGTTTTAGCTCAGAGGAAGAATTCCCCTGGGTTGGTCAATCCTCAATGCAGAGAGAGAGAGAGAGAGAGAGAGAGAGAGAGAGAACATAAAATATAGGAGTTTCTTGCCCTGCCATGAAGATAGCCACAGAGTAGGCCTAGGTTGGACTGTCTGACACTGTGTGACAGTACAGTAGAAACTCTCGCAGTGGAAGCTGAGCCCTGGCAGCTGGCGCGGTGTGTGGTCTGGGGAGCGCTCCTGTTACACAGTCCCCCTCCCCCAGATTCTGACAAGTCCCCAGGGGGCAAATGCTTTGTCAAGCTTCTTTGGGATTCCCTGGCGACCCCCACTCCAGGCTGAGAATCAAAGCTCTGAACTGGCCTTCCTGATGATAAGTGTCATCCCTCAGCGCTCCAGACCCCGAAGTACATCTACAAATACCTAATCTACACAAGGGAAATGTTTTTGTGATTACACAAAGTAGCAATATGCTCATTGAGGAAGATTAAAAAATACCAAAAGGCATAAAGAAGTGACTTCACTTATATCCTGCCAGTCCAATGTTATCATCCTCACCTGGGAACTGTAGGCCATGCCCCTACCCCCAAATCCCCATTAGAATCTGCATTTCTACTAGACCCCCCCCCCGAGATTGTATGCATATTCCTATTTAGGGGGCCCAGAGCCAGATAATTGCACAACTGCATTTGAGTGTATTTCCTTGTGGTATCTTTATTAATTTGGGGTTAATGTCGAATAATCTATGTTGCAATCATCAGCATTTACAGTATTATTTCAATATTCAGTCTAGTGGCCGCTTCTCTCTCCTAACTGCATAACTTTATCCACCATGATGCTGACTTTAGAGAACCTTAAAACCTTGGTTCTCTCTTCATTCTCCAGGGGAGAATAAAACAACAGCCAGCACACACAGGGTTAATGTCTGCCAATTGCTTTAACTCCTGTCTGAGACCCCCCTCCCCCCAGATTTTGCAATGTTTGCCATGAGTTTGCTTCGTGTTGAAAGATGGACTGAATAGAGATTTCTTTTTGTTTGCGTGTGTGTGTGCTTGCGCACACGTGTGTGTGTGTGTGTGTGTGTGTGTGTGTGTTTCCCAAAATCTCCGTGTGTGGCCTCCTCCGAGAGAATGCGCAGTGTTCGCACTGTTGCTTACCCTGAAGGCTTTCCAAACCTCCCTCCCTGCCACTGCCAACAGACAGCCGGGGAAAAACATCTCTCCAAAGGGAGAAACAGAAGTAAGCTGCAGAAGAGATTTCTGAGGCTGTTCCTATTCAGGGAAGGTGAGGGAGCCCTCCTTTTGAAAAGTCTCTTTTACAACCCCTCTTTTCTTTTTCCATGCCTTGTTTTGGAAGGTGCCCAAAAGCCTGTCTGGAGGGCCCCAACCTTCTCTAACAGCTCTGGGGAACAAGAGGTGGCCTTTGCAGCTGGTGAGAGCTCTGGGATCCCTGGGGAACGGGGGCCAGGAAGGCATTCTGGGGGGCCAGGGCTTTATAGTGGCCTAAGGGCTGGGACTGGACTCTAAACCACAGCTGGGGTATGGGGAGAGTGAAACTGATGTCACCTTTGTCCCCTCACCTTCTTCCTCCTCTGCAAGAATAACTCTCTGGATGGCAATGTTGGAGGGCAGCCTCAGCAACTTAGAGAGACCTTGTCCCAAAATAAAAAATAAAAAGGGCTTAAAAATAAACACAGCTCAGAGGTTGAATGCCTCTGGATTCAATCCCCAGTATCCCCTGCCCCAATAATCATCTCTCTCTCCTCTCTCTCTCTCTCTCTCT
>PVLC010000368.1:53904-227571 GCA_004027655.1 Graphiurus murinus | reverse complement strand
CCCCCCCCCCCCCCGGCAAGTTATATGTCCTTACTGATTTATGGTGTATTTATGCTCTGATTTGTGGTGTAGTTTTCTTTGAGGGCATTTATAATAACTGTATTTTTATTTATTTGGCTGATACTTCATTTTAGTACTGGGAATTGAGCTCAGGGACAATCTACCATTGAGCCCTATTTTATTTTGAAATAGGGTCTTGCTGAATTGCTGAGGCTGGCTTCGAATCTGCAATCCTTCTCTGTCTCCCAAGTACTGAGATCACAGGTGTTTGCCACCACACCTGGCTTGGGCGCTATTTTAATTATATTTCCCCTTGCTGGACTAGAAACTTTCTGAATCTGGGGCCCTGTCTGTCTTTATTCACCAGATATAGGAGTGCAGAGTGGGTCTTCAGTAATCAATGGCTCTGCAGTTGGTTGAAGGAATATATGAGACCCAAGCATGAATGGCTGGTAATAACTAGTCATTCAGTTTAGCTTCTCATTACTTTTTTTCACTCTGAATGTGTCATTGCTCTTAAGGGCTTCCTATTTGTCATGTTTATAAAACCTCTCAAGCATGCTTGTACAAAATCCCTTTCCTTGTGTGGTATCTTAGCCACAATAGGATAATCACTTTGAAGTGTTTCCCCAGAGTCCTGTGTGTGATTGCTGAGAAGTGGCACGGTGGTGCGTATTTGAGGAGGAAGGTCTTGGACTCGGAGCCAGGCAGACATGAGCCTTGCCAACATTGATTAGTTCTGTGTCATTTTTCTAGATGGTCTAAGTATTTTCTTCTCAGTTCCAATGAATATTTCTCAGTCATTATCCTGTTTCCTCCCTTGAGTGAAGAGATTCAGTGAAGAAGCTTCTTTTTAGAATTTTATTGTTGTTGTTTTGGATACTGGGGATTGAATCCAGGGACATTCTACTTCTGAGCTACACCCCCAGCCCTACTTTAGTTTTTTGAAACAAGATCTCACTAAATTGTTGAGGGCCTCACTAAAGTTGCTGAGGCTGACCTCCATCCAACCTGTGATCATCCTGGTCCAGCCTGGTCCAGCCTCCTTTTAGAATTTTAGACACTGGAGTAGGTATAGGTGATGAATGGATGCTACTTCCATGGAATGAATTAACAGAATGATCAGACTTTGAATTTTTCTGTAAATCCACTCATTGAAATGATTCAGTTGATCTTAACATTTGAAATTTTGAATAAAATTTTACTACGTTGATTTTTTTTTTCAAAATTGACATCATTCTCTGATTTTTCCCTCTGTGATATTCTGAGTACAATTTACTTATTGATTATATAAACGTTACCTTTGCAGATTGTATGTTGGACGCTTGTTTTCATTGGAATCACATTTTCAGAATTAAGTTCACATGGCCTCACTCTCTGAAGAACTGAACACTTTTTGTTTGGCATCCAGTCAAGATACTCCCCTCCAGGAAGCTACCTTTCCCTTCCAAAGACTTCCCCATATTGAACTACTTCTCATTGAAAAAGCAAAACTAATATTTTAAATGCTCTATTATCACAAAAATTAAATATCGTTGTGTTGATAATTTCTCCATCAATGCTTAAAAGTTGCATAATTATAAAGTGATTTTTAATGTCACTCTTAAAATTAAATTTTATATTAAATATTTGTTTACATTTCATTTTTATAGTGTGTGTGTGTGTGCGTGTGCGTGTGCGTACGTGTGTGTGTGTGTGTTAACTTTGAAAAATGTTCAAAAGTAGGATGGGTCAAAGCCAAAACTGTCACTGATATAAAAAAAAAAAAAAAAGGCAACTTATTAGGTCCTTTTTTTTTGCGGTATTGGGGGTTGAACCCAGGGATATTCTACCTCCAAGTTACACCCCAAGCAGGATTTTTTTAAAAAATTCTTTATTTTGGAACAGGTTCTCACTAAGTTGCGGAGGGCCTCACTAAGTAGCTGAGGCAGTCTGTGAACCGGGATCCTCTAGTTTCAGCCTCCCAAGTACTGGGATTACTGGGAATACAAGCATGCACCACCTGACCTGGAGGATTAGCTCATTTTTCTTTGAATTGATGTAGAGTTAAACTTTTTTTGTGTGTGTGACTTTACTTAGACTTAATTTTATGATTTAGTTTTAGATTATACATGTTAATAGGCAGTTGTTAAAGTTCCTCTTCTAAAGCAAAAGGTTCATTCAGTTAACAAAATAAAATTTGTCAAATTTTGCTCTCATGCCGCTCTACCAACTCTGAACCAAGTAAAAATAGTTTCAACAAGGTCGTCTTGTCATTATAGGAACTCTGCTTTGATAACCAATTGCTTTGCAAACTTAATTCCAAATAAAGTTAGCCCCCCCCCCTTTTTTTTTTTTTACTAAAGTTACTTTGCTAAGGAAATAATGTAGAGAAAACACCCCCCTTTTCACATTTGGCTATTAAAAACATTTCATGGTTGGTTTAAATTGATTTCGGATCTGTCTATACATCTACCTCCAAATCTGGTGCACAAATTTGACAAAACAATTGTGTAAGTGACAAAATAATGAAAGTCGTCTATACCAGAGACCTGAGTTCTGGGCAAGCACTGTGTTAAGTAGGCCAAATTGATAGATCATGCTGGGCTTTAAGTTTGTTTTCTGGAAAAATGAGAGGAATAGATAGGCAGCTTATTTTATAGCTATAATTCTGTGAGTATTATAGTAAATTTTATTTCTCCTTGCAGTCCAGAAAGCTTACTCTTTCAGAATTATTTCTTTTCAGTTGGGTTTGAATATCTCCAGGCATCTTTCATCCATCTCTTCCAGATTAGCTGTCTCAAATGTTTTTCCTTCGCTTTCTTACCGATAAATTTGGACTACTTCTTGACACTGATGACAACTTTAGCATTCTTCTTGTCACTTTGCAGACTGTGACCATAAAAATGCTCATTGGTTTTAAAAAGGGGGAAAAGTGTATATTACGACTATGAAGACTGGCCTTGAAACATTTTCTATCTTTTATTAAATGTATGCTACCTGCACAGAATTTTATTTTAGAATGCTGAATGAGAGAAGAAGGGCACAGTGTAGTCAAATAAACTAAATTTTAAATGATTTCTTAATGTGAGCACATAGAGAAATAAGTAAGGTATTAAAAATATTTTTTCTTCTATACTAGTAATCAAGGCAAGCTTCTGGTATGTGTCATTTTGTAAAATTGAAATAGATTAAAAAGCACAGGATTTTTTATGTGCTTTTATTGGTGCAATATTGTCTCATATTATAATGTAAATCATGTTGACATTGACATACATGCACATAGCACCTTCCCCCCCCCCACCCGCCTCCTCATCTCCCCCTTTCCCATACCGAGGGCTGAGGCTGATAATGGGATTTTCACATATGTACACATAGTCTATGTTAGTATTTCCAATAATGAACCTCAGTCTTCCCCCTCCACTCCCTTAGAACACTTCCCTGGCTCCACTGAGGCTTCTCCTCTGCTATCTGGAGTCCCTCTGGTATTCCAATTACTTCCTAGCTTTTGCATATTAAAGAAAACATATGTCCCTTCATATACACTTGTAATCCCAGTACTTGGGAGGCTGAGACAGGAGGATTGTAGGTTGAAATCTAGTCTCTGTAACTTCACGAGGCTTTCAGTAACCTAGTGAGACCCTATTTCCAAATAAGAAATAAAAAAATTGGGCTGGAGATGTAGCTTGGAGATAGAATTCCTCTGTAACAAAAGAAAAAAAAAAAAAAAGAATATGAGTACTTTGTTGGACAATAATGGTCAAAAGCCAAATGCATAAAAGATGAGAGAAATGACAGCATAAATGTAGGCATGGTATTTAGAAGAATCTATAGGGAAGTAACCTGTGATGAATATTTACTCAGTGGGGTTTGGCTCTTTTAGGGCAGTGATTTCTTCTGTGGACTCTTCAGATATACTTTGAGCAAGAAAGATTAGATTTTATTGCAAAGTAATCAGAGGATCCTTGCCACAGCAAAGCACACAGAGTGAAAAATCATGAGGCCACGTGATGTAGAAGGAAATGTCAGGAAACCTGGCTCTACTACTGGTTCACATAAAACTGACTGGATCTCTGTAAATTTGTGCTTTCTTCATCTGTAAAACAAGGACATAAATCCAGGGTGACTTCTGTCTTCTATTCCAACCTAATAGTGTGAAATTAAGATAATCACATGAGTGTGTGTGTGTGTGTTGTCATTTTCAAAACCATTTTATCCTTCAGTTGTCCTGTAGAGTGAAACCAAAACAAAAGTCACTCCATTTTGCATTTCTTTTTTCGATTGATTTTATTGTTTTTCTGTCCAAAGGAATGAGTATGTTAAAATATTGAACTTGAGTGAAATGAAAGTGTAAAATAGGAAATTCGTAGGTGTGTGTATTTACTGGTACAGGCCTGGCTCCCGCAAATCTGGAAAATCTGGTAGAGTTCTTACATTTATTTATATGCTGAAGAAGAAAGATTCTTTTTTTATTTTCATTGTAAAGAAACACTTACATCCCAACTTAGTATGATGAAATCTGCTCATTATCCCTTCAGATAGTTTTGACTGGTGTGGGTGCAGTCGTTGGGAAATCTAAGGTATAGGACTCAACACTTAAGTTTATATATATAGATTTCTTTATTATAATAAGTGGCACATTTACTTAATTATAGAACTTGGCCTCATGAAGTATCCTCTTAGATATTAAAACTTGAAATATTATAGGTTGGATATAGCTCATTCTGAATTTCTGAACCTAAAAAGCTCTGAAATTTGAAACAAAATTATTTTATAAATTTGGCTCAAACATTTAGTGACATACTGATTTAAATAGATGTAAGATTATTTATAGTTTTCTCTAAGCCACATAGTAGGAATATTCATGCATGTCCTTGCAGATATAATTTTTTTCTGTGTATGGGGATTGAACCCTGGGGCACTCTATCACTAAGCTACACTCCCAGTTCTATCTGTCTGTCTGTCTGTCTGTCCATCCATCCATCCATCCATCCATCCATCCATCCATCTATCCATCCATCCATCCTTGAGTCCAGTTCTTACTGAATTGGGTAGGCTGATCTCAAACTTAAAATCCTCTTGTCTCAGCCTCCCAAGTACTGGGATTACAGGTGTGTGTCACTGTTCCTGGCTTAATATATTTTTTTAATGTCAAGGTTTCTCACTGGGGGTTTTGTGTTAAATAGGCATTGTTAATTTCCTAAAACATTTAAAGAATTGAATTTTGAAACATATCTGGCTACCAAGGTTTTAGATAAAAAGTTGATGGTAGGTCAGAGATTCACATAGTGATCATCTTTGTCATCAATAGTCTCAAATGAGAACACTGTTTTCTTACTCATTATTGCTTGCAGTGGAAATAGAATATTGTACAATAAATAAATAATGCTTCTAAGGAAGGTTGAAATTAAAATCTGGAGAAATGAATCAAATCATATGCTGTATGCGAGAGAACCTTAACAAAGCATATCATAGTGCTTATTCCATAGAAATTGGTACATATTTTTCGCTTTAAAGCCAACTTTTGACTTGTTATCCATGCAAACATTTCTGTACTGATATACCAAAAATTGTGAAAAGATATTCTGAATAGAAATAGTAGATATGCAGGCCTATATTTGCATAAAACTAATTAAAGCACTGCTTTAGAAACATTTTGTATTTCCTTGAGTTATCTGGCTTTGAAAATAAAGTAGTAAAAGTTTTTATTTTAATGAAAAATGCAAATGACACACAATAGCTTCTGACTCAGCAGATTGTATCTTTTTTTTTAACTATAAGAAGTGAAACAATGAATAGTTTTCACCAAACAGTGCTCTGTTATTTCTGCTCTATGGTCATGGAAGACTGGTTGAAAATGGGTGAAAAACTTGCTTCTAACATTACAGCTGCAGTCTATCGACCTCTGTGGTGAGCATTGTACCTGGCTTTAGTTTTCATTTTTGAAACAGGATCTTGCTAAGTTACTGTGTGCTGGACTCTTAACTCGCTATACTTCTGTCTCAGCCTCCGAAGTACTGGGATTACAGGCGTGCTCACCATGCCCGGTAAGAAAGTCAGTTTTTGAAAGATTATATCAAGCTAAAGATAGTAATATTTATGTTTAAATTTCAAAACTCTACTCAGGTTCAGAAGTAAGTAGGTGTTGAATAATTTTTTTAAATCTTCAAGTCCACTTAATTAATTTATTTAAAGTATGCATTGTGACACTTGCTATGAATATCTTTTAAAAAATATGCTTTAATTGGTGCATGATAGTGTCATATGATATACAAGCACACAGCACTTGGTCTCCCCCCCCCCCACCTTCTCCATACCAAGATTGACATTGGTATTTTCACATAAGTACATACAGCCAATGGTAGTAATTCCTTCAGTGAACCTCAGTCTTCCCCCTCCCCTTCCCTTAGGCTGTTGAATAATGGCTCATGTTGTTTCTAAAGGGCAATTTGTTAATATCTCTGGCCGAGTCTACAGTCTTTATTATCACATTCTATTTTGTCTTACCATGCAAGGCTTCATTTTAGTTTTCATGCTATTAGTTGTTTTTCTTATAAATTCAGATTCCCTACAATTCACTAAGTATTAATATAATTTTTTTTTTGTGTGTGTGGTACTGGGGATTGAAGCCAGGGGCATTCTATCGCTGAGCTATACCCTGAGCCCTGTTCTTTCTTTATTTTTATTTTTATTTTTTTCAAACAGGGTTTCACTAGGTTGATGAGAATCAAACTACTTGCTGAGGCTGTCCTCGTACCTGCAATCCTCCTGTTTCAGCCTCCCAAGTATAGGGAATACAAGCACAGGCCACCAAGTCTGGCTTAAATATAAACATTTTGAAAAGAGCAATAAAAGGTTTTTAACATTGACTTAAACCTTCCTATTTGATGAAGGTTTTATTTCCGATCCTGTTTGTGTGTTTATCTTGTCAGTTGGCACATATGAAGTACAGAATCTTTCATAAGGGGTTTGGGAGTAGAAGTGGGGGCTGGGAAATCTCATGAAGGCCATCCCATCTTTTTGCTTTTCTTTGTAGGGTATCTGCCCTATTAAGAAAAGGGAAGGGCCTGCATGCCTGTATTCCCAGTACCTGAGAGGCTGAGACAGGAGGATTGTAGGTTTAAGACCAGCTTCAGCAAATTAGCGAGACTCTATTAGATAAAGTAAAAAATAAAGTAAGCTGGATATGGTGGGGCATGCCTGTAATCCCAGTACTTTGAAGCCTAAAACAAGAGGGTCGCAGGTTCCAGGCCAGCTTCAGTAATTTAGTGAGGCCCTCTGCAACTTATTGAGACTCTGTTTCAAAACTAAAAGTAAAATAGGGCTGGGGGTGTAGCTCAGAGGTAAAACGCCCCTGGGTTCAATCCCCATTACCACCACCACCACCAAAAAAAGAAAAAAAAGGGGGGAGGAACTAGGGATGCAGCTCAGATATAAAACAACTCTGGGTTCAATCCCCTGTACCACAAAAAAAAAAGAAAGGGGAAAAGAAGGAAATGCTTGTGTAGTGATATAGAGTGATTCTTCTTCATTTCAGGAAATCACTGTGAGATTAAATCATGACATTCCTACATAGCCCTTTGTGATAACTGAACACAGTCAGTATGTAGTTGAATAGTTTGCTCAAAGCCACATAATCATTCTAAGCAGATCAGTTTGTCAGTAATATATCTATGGCTACGTAAAATTGAGTCTCCTTTCCTTTTTCTGTCCTTAGAATGGTATAATTTTCACCCAAACTACAAATGTCTCCAGGATGGCTACTATATATTTTCTGTCTCAGATTGACTGAACAAATAAATAGAACAAATAAATATTAGCCATGCTGGAGAGAGTAGAGAGTGCTGTCTCTTGCTCTCTGATTTTCTTTGCACTCTGTGCCCTGAGAAATTTCTTCATTGAATTATCTGGAGCTAGAGGTATATCTATTTTTAGAAATAGAGAAGCGACTTTTCATGGGTCCTGGAGTTTTCCCATTTTCTTTAGTGAACTGATACTGCCAAAATCAAGGATTCCAACATGCAGATTTATTTTTTAACCATCCATGGCCTAAAAAGGGAAGCTGAGACAGTGGGGTATTTTTGCCCACTCTAAGATTCAGACCACAACAAACAGGATTAAAATATACAGAATCAAGTGCTAGATAAAGCTATATTCTGGAGCCTCAGTATCATTAGTATCACTGTAATATATTGCTGTGTTAGACAATTCATCCTGAATAAACAAGAGTATGTGGTAACAGGAAGAACATTTTTATAAGCCAGACTGATGGTTGCTTCCCTGGTATGGAAGTACTATAATAAGATTACAGTGTACATTTATATGGCTCCTGTGTAGCTCTATCTGAACAAAATATGTTCTGTAATTTATTTTAGACATATTTGCATGGCCGATAAATACTGACTTTTCAAGATTTTGAAGTGCCCTTTGCTGTTTTAAGATTTTATAATCAGTGTTGCAAATATCAGGTCTAATGTTTTCATGATATCTGGGTATGTTGAATTATAGATGGCTGCACTGGAATCCTGTGCACGTAATGCATAAACAGACAATGTGACTCCTTTGTCCTCGTTTCACATTATACAGTGCAATAAAATTCCACCGTGATGATTTACTCCATGCAGACACATTATAGGTCAAATTATATCCTTTCACATATGTATGTTAAAAATCTGTTCCTGAGAGTGAAAGACAAGTATCTTCATCTCTCTTAAAAAGAGAACAAATGGATTAAAGTTCATTTGGGTTGTTTGAATGTAGTATTTTTCCTCTATAGGAGTACACTTGCTCACTATGAATAGTTTATTTCAGAAAAACCAGGAAAAAAAAAAAAAAGGAAAACACCATCAGTAATAATAACAGCACACCAAAAAACCTTCCCCTAAAAAACTATCCTCTCTCCCCGTAAAACCCTACACTAACATAAGTCCATAGAGAATGGCCTGTGATATTGATGTTTACCCTTAGGAACACTCTTCTGTGTATGTTTTCATTTGTATATTTTCTTAAAACAGAAATAGGATTATGATGTCTTTGATTAAGCCAGGCGTGGTGGCATATGCTTGTAATCCAGTACTTGGGAGCCTGAGACAGGAAGATCACGAATTTGCAGCCAGCCTCAGCTACTTAGTGAGGCCCTCTGCAACTTAGTGAGACCTGGCTTCAAAATAAGGAATAAAAAATAGGGCTGGGGGTAAACTTGGAGGTAGCATGCCCCTGGGTTCAATCCCCAGTTCTTGGTGTGTGTGTGGGGGGGGTTTCGTTAGATTAGTTTTACATCCTTTTTATTGGCTTCAGTATCTTTGTAACGGATATACTATTATTTAACCAATCCCTATGTGTGAACATTTTAGTTATTTCTAACTTTTCAAATCCCAGTAGTATCTTAAGCGAAGTCTCCAGCATACCCATAACATTAATTTAATCAGTTTATTACCTAAATTAATCTGAAATGAGACATTTATTTGTGAATTCCAGAGCTCCTTTGCTTATGTATGCATACTAATAATCGTTCAAATGAGAATTGTAGGTACAGACATTTCATTACTGAGATACATATTCTTTAGCAGACATTCATTTGTAATGCCAAAAACAGGAATCATTTGTATTATAACCAAGTTTTTATAGCTTAGTCCAGCATTGCAGTGGAAAAACACCCAAGATCTTCTTTGCCGATTTTTAGATTTTAGTTTTTACTTAGTATCATTCCTTTGATCATAAATAATTTCCAAAAGTAATTTTTCATAAAAAATAAAAGCTGCAGTGAGAGTGTTAATTAGCCCTGTAGGGCCTGCTGGAGTTTGCAAATCTAAAACTGAACTACTGAGCAGCCAGTGAGCAAGGCTATAGAATTAATTTCTTTCTCAAAATTTTCTTATGAAGTCTCTTGACTTTAAAAAACTCTGCTACCTTGTTGGTGCATGCCTATAACCCTAGTACTTGGGAGGCTGAAACAGAAGGATTATAGGTTCCAGGACAGCTTCAGCAATTCAGTGAGACTCTCAGCAACCTAGTGAGATCCTATGGGGTTAAATCCCCAGTAGAGAGATAAAGAGGGGAGTGGGGAAGAAAGAGAGAGAGAGAGAGAGAGAGAGAGAGAGAGAGAGAGAGAGAGAGAGAGAGAGAGAGAGAGAGAGAGAGAGAGAGAGAGAGAGAGAGAGAGAGAGAGAGAGAGACAGAGACAGAGAGAGAGACAGAGAGAGAGACAGAGAGAGGAAGAGAAGAGAAGAGAAGAGAAGAGAAGAGAGGCTGACTCTATTATTTGCTTCTCTGAGTCTGGAAAAACAAAACTAAGAAACTTTCCAGATTTCACCTTAAGTACTCATATAATTGAGTCAATTTCTGAATGACTAAGGCTCTCAAAATTTGCTAAGTTGCTTGAGTTGCCACATTCTTTACCATTGGGAAGTCTGGGAATGTGTTTTCAAATATTAGGCCAGTTTTCTGGGAGGATCATGTAGGGATTGATTCTACATATGAAGTCATTCTTTAATTATTTCTTGTCATTCCTGATTATCTGAAAATAATTTTCAAGAATATGATACTTAAAGAACAGCTTTGGTTATAAAATTTATCCAATAATGTCCTTATAAAAAGGGAGGGCCCAATCTTATTGAACCTGTGAGGTTAACTATATTGCCATAAAAATAAGGACACTGTTTGGAGCTTCTGAATTTTGCAGTGATTAGTTAGAATCAGCGTTTCAAAATTTTTTTATTTTAGTTTATGAAAGCTCTGTCCGTAGAATTCAGAAATACAGTGTAAAAAGACAGAAAAAGATAAGGGGTTTCTCATATTCATTAGAAAATTGAATTTTTATACAGCGTTCCTGTACCTATACAAATAGCTATAATTGATGCTCCTCACACAGGATATTTGATACTATGTCATTTTTGTTACATTGGATCTAGGGTGGTCAATGTTCTGCTCCCACCTGAAAAATGTACACCTTACTCTTGAGCTTAGACCTATATTCAAAAGTGGTATCATGATTGTTTTGTTAAGCTGCCACCTTTCCTTTGGTAAAAGCTAACACATGACTATCTTTGATGTTTTTAACTTTTGTGGCCTTGGGTAAGTATTCTCTAGCCTAAGATTGAGTTACATTTGCCAGTTAAATACCAATCAATTAACTGTTAAAATATGCTGCATTCAAGTACAGTACCCTTGTTTTCAAATAATTCTCCTTTCAATATTAATCTTAGGGTAAAACATTATGCAAAAGCTTAGTGAATAGTGAAAGTTTAATTGATTTTAGTAAGCTCTTAAATTACTGCTGTGAAAGTACAATTACTTCCCTGGTTAATTGTTGTCCTCCCCAAAGGTTGTAGTCTGTTTTGAAAAGAAAGCAGGGGATAGGACCAAGACTTGCTAAAAACCCAGCTTCACATACTTACAACATATAAACAAAATAGAAACAACATATAAACAAAATAGAAAACCAGCGCCTAAGAAAGAGCAAACTTGCCGGGCATGGTGGCACATGCTTGTTAATCCCAGTACTTAGGAGGGTGAGACAGGAGGATCACAGGTTCCCAGTCAGTCTCAGCAACTTAGTGAGGCCCTCCACAACTTGGTGAGACTCTATTTCAAAGTAAAGAATAAAAAATAGGCTGGGGGTATAGCTCAGAGGTAGAATGCCCCTGGGTTTAATCTCCAGTCTGTGGGATGGGGAGGAGGGAGAGCAAACTATCATGTAAGCACTAGGAAAAATATTAAAAAGCTGTGTGTGTGTGTGTGTGTGTGTGTGTGTGTGTGTGCACACACACAATGTGATCCTGGGAATGGAACCCAGGGGATCTCTCCCACTGAGCTACATCCCTAACCCTTTTTATTTTGAGACAGTCTTGTTAAGTTGTGCAGGCTGGCCTTTAATTTGTGATCCTCGTGCATCAGTCTCCTGAATAGCTTGTGCTTTGTACTATCGAATCCAGATATTAAAAATCAAAAAAACATTAAATCATAAAGAAAAAGATCTTATTACCCGCAAACAAAAATAATAGGACCTGGGTACTTTTCTTTTCTTTTTTCTTCCTGTGTAACTTGTGTACTTGCATTTTATCTTTAAAAGTTTTTAAAGTTGCTGAGTGTGGTTGCGCACACCTATAATCAGGCTCAGGATTGAGGCCAGCTTCAACAACGTTTTGAGGATCATCAATTTAGTGAGATCCTCTTTCAAAGATAAACTTTAAAAGCTGGGAGTGGCAGTGCAGATCTGTAATCCCAGTACTTGGGAGGCTGAGGCAGGAGGTTTGCAGGTTCACAGCTAGCCTCAGAAATTTAGCGAGGCCCTTAGCAACTTAGTGAGACCCTGTTTCAAAAGTAAAAATAAAATGGGGCTTGGGGTGTTGCTCAGAGGTAGAATGCCCATGGGCTTAATCTCCAGTCCCCCCGCCCCCCACAAACCCACCCAAAACAAAACATTTTTTAGGTCATAAATTCTATTACATTTCTGAATATTACTTGAAACCATTAATAAATCACTAGTGCATTCTCTACATTAAATTAATTAGGCAAGAGTTATAAAGTTAAATCAAAGCTATGTGTTTAAACCTCATTTTTAAATTAGCACTCAGATGTTTAATACATTGGCATAAAATTAGGACGATTAAGATGATTTCAGTTATATGAAACAAGAGTATTTCATGCTGGCTTAAACAGTAACAGGAAAGTTCTTTGCTCATGGAATAAATTTATAATGAGATTTAGATACAGTTTGACAGGAGCCCTGTCTGTCTCTGAGTTTTCTGGATGCTTTTGGCAGATCCTTAGGCCACCTTCCTTGTGGGCGTTAGAAGGCCACTAGAAGGAACTGGGCCGCCTGCTTCCTCTTTCACAGGAGGAGGAGATAGGGACTCTTTTCACAAACATTAACTAAAAGTTGCAGCTTCACTATGAATGGACCACCCTGAACCCACCACTGAGGCCCCGTTGTGGGATGCCTGGGCTAGGTCACTTCTCCCACATCTGGAGGATCTGTTCCGACTGGATAAGCTAGTCAGTTGTCCCGTCTCTCCTGGGAGAGGATGTTCTTCTGCAAACCCAAAGGCTTCTGGGTGAAGAAGGCAGGGCAAGGAATGGGGGATACTGAGGAGGCCTCTGGAAGGACACTACTGATTAATTTTGTTTCTACTTATTCTTTCATTTTGGGAGGGGGGATTGATGACTTATTTTCATTGGTCATCTCCTCACCACACAAGCTGCTTTCTTCTATGTACCATCTTCCTTGTAATCCTCTCAGCAATACTAGCAAGTAGATGTTATCTCACTTACCAAATAAGCAGCAGGGGCTTAGCCAATTCCGTTTTCTCAGGTTCACACAGCTAGCAGAAGTGCAGAGATCAGTTCAGGCTTGTCACGTTTAAAGTCCTTGCTTTTTCTCCTGGGCTCCTGAGCTGGTGAACTAGTTCACATTTGTGAAATAAGTTTGTCAGAAAGTTTATTCAGAGTTGGAAGATCAAAGGGTTTTGTACATTTTTAATAAATACTCAGCCAGGAGTGGAGGTGTATGCCTGGTAATCCTAATACGTGGAAGACTGAGATAAGAGGAATGCAGGTTTAATAACACTAGCCTCAGCAATGCAGCGAGACTCTCATCAATCTAGCAAGGCCCTGTTTCATAACACACACACACACACACACACACACACACACACACACACACACACAGAGTTAAGGATATATATATATCTCAGATCTAGACTGCCCATGGATTCAATCTCTGGTATATAAAAAATACTACTTTAATAATATTCAGACCACAGATATTCATAGTGTTCCCAGTGTGCACTGGGGTAGTTGCTGGAGACCCCATGGAAAGGAAATTGGGACTATCTGCTGTCCTGGATTAAGTAGAGGAAGCAAATGTGAATAAGTGGTCTAGATGGGTGTATGATTACAAACCGTATAACTATTTTTAGTAAGATCTGACCAGGTCCATGAATTGTCATCAGAAGAAAACGTCTTTCCTTTGAGGTGACACTTGAATTGGGAACTAAGGGGTAAATGGAAGTTAACCAGGCAAAACGGAATTCCAGGCCCAGGGTGAGGGAGCCCGGCATGCCCATGACTGAATGGAGTCTTTTTTGTTGTTGTTGGAGCAAACAGACCATGCAGGGCAAATGCGAGGTAAATGCACAGGCCTGAGCCTGCAGAGTCTAGCTGCTGTTGAATTGTTTCATAGTCCCCAAGAAGTTACCTTGGAAAGAACCTCCCCTGCCCTTGGTTCTGGGAATTGAATTCAGGGGAATCCACCTCCAAGCTACAATCTGTCCCCCACACCCTTTTGTTTTGTTGATGATATGGGTTAATATTTATTGAAATACATTTTTTTTTTTTTTTTTTTTTGGTGGAACCAGGGCTTGAACCCAGGGGCATTCTAATTCCAAGCTGTACCCCCAGCCCTATTTTTTTGTTCTTTATTTTGAAACAGGGTCTCACTAAGTTGTGGAGGGCCTCACTAAGTAGTTGAGGCTAGCCATGAAACTGTGATCCTCCTGTCTCAGTCCCCCAAGTGCTGGGATTATAAGTGTGCTCCACCACGCTAAGCTAACTCCAGCCCTTTTTTTATTTTATTTTTGAAAGAGTCTTGATAAGTTGCCAAGGGTCTTGTTAAGTTGCTAAGGCTAGCCTTGAACCTGTGATCCTCTTATCTGTGTTTCCCAAGTACTGGGGTTATAGGTGTACACCACTGCAACCTTAGCTGAAAAGAATACTGAGATGGTATCATAGTATCTATTGGAGTTATCTCTGATTATTTATAGGGGTTTCTTAACATGTTATCTCGTTTGAACAAAGCCTTCAGCTATAGAATTATTCAATCTTATTCAGTTTTTCAGGCTTTCTATGTTGTATAAATTACTTGTAGCAGCATTAAACTTTTTAAAAACCACTTATAACTTGAATTCGGTTGTTCAACAGTAAAGATAGAGGCTCCTTTTTTTTTTTTTTGTAGTACTGGGGATTGAACTCAGGGGCATTCTAACTCCGAGCTACACCCCCAGTCCTATTTTTTATTCTTTATTTTTGAAACAGGGTCTCAACTAAGTTGTGGAATGCCTCACTAGGTAGCTGAGGCTGGTTGTGAACCCGGATCCTCCAGTCTCAGCCTCCCAAATGCTGGGATTAACAAGCGTGCGCCACTACGCCCGGCTAGATAGAGGCTTCTTAATGTTAGCAAAAAAATTATCTAAAGCATATTAAGCTAGTTATAGTTGCAAGCTTTAGAAAAGTCCTGACATTAACTTTTGTGAAGAAATTTGGAAATAATGATTTATTGGATGTGTCAGTGTTTGGTAAATTGACTTATTTCTACCAACTATTTGTGTCTTAATGGAATTGTATTTTTGTCCTCTTTATTTTTCGTTATGATTAAAGAATGAGGAAAAAGTGTTATGTTTTTAAGTCAGCTATATTGACTCTTGCATGGGACCAAGTCAGAGAAAAAGAAATTAAAAAAAAAATGTGGTACTAAGGATTAAACCCAGGGGTGCTGAGTCACTGAGCTACGCTCCCAGCCCTTTGTATTTTTATTTTGAGACAGGGTCTTGCTAAGTTGCCTAGGTCGAACTTGAATTTGGTATCCTCCTGGCTCAACATCCTTTGTTCTGGAATTACAGGATTGTACTACTGCACCCAGCTCAAGAAAATACTTTTGCTCACTTTTTATAAATAACATAAAGCATGCATCAGTGTTACTAATAAAAATCAGATTACTTAGGAGTCTAAACATTTGCCCTAGGTATAATATTTAAGCATAGACATTCCTGACATGGCCTTTTGCCTAACAACACAAACAAGAAAAAGATTACTTTTGATCATGTTAACTTCACCTCCAAAAAGTGCAAATCTTTAAAAATTACCAAAATAAATACTGGAAATAGGAACATTTACTGAGAAACTAAATATTTATTGGGCAAGTATCTTTACTCTTACTTTCTATAAAGGGTAAAAATTTCTTTTTTAAAATTAATAATAACTAATGTTTATTGAGCACTTAGTAGCTAGACACTCTGCTATAACTGTTAAAACTAATTATTATTATTATTATTATTATTATTATTATTATTATTATTATTATTATTATTATTTTTGGCAGTACTGGGGATTGAACTCGGGCGTTCCACCTCTGAGCTATACCCCCAAGCCCTATTTTTTTTATTCTTTATTTTGATACAGGGTCTCACTAAGTTGCAGAGTGCCTCACTAGGTAGCTGAGGCGTCCGTGAACCCAGATCCTCCGGTCTCAGCCTCCCAAATGCTGGGACTACAAGCGTGCGCCACCACACCCAGCTAAAATTTTTTTTAAATTATTTTTATTTTATTTTTTTATATAAAATTGGTGCATTGTAAACATACATCTTTGTTAGGTACAAGCTGATAAAGGCATATATGCACACATTTCTCTTTTAACCCCTTCCCCAATTCCCACCCCACTCCCTCACCCTCCCTCCTTCTCAAGTTCAGTTTAGTGATTGACCTTGATATATTTGTGAAAGTACATCGTGTGCATTAGAGTGTCCTCCCCCACCCCGAGTCCATCCCCTTTGGTTTAATCAACTTCTTTGCTTATTGAGGGTCTCTCCTTTTTCATCTGGAGACCCTCTTATACCCCATCTTCTCCCTAGCATCCACATATTAGGGAGAACATGCTTTTTTACTCTTTGTGACTGGCTAATCTCACTTAACATAATGTTTTCCAGTTGCATCCATTTCCCAGCAAATAACATGATTTTGTTCTTTATGGCTGAGTAAAATTCCATTGTGTACATATCCCATTGTTTTGTAATCCATTCATCTGTCGATGGACATCTTGGCTTTTCCATAGTTTGGCAATTGTGAATTGTGCAGCTATAAACATAGATATACATGCATCAGTCTGATAGTTTGGTTTCCATTCATTTGGGTAGATATCCAGAAGTGGTATTATTGCTGGATCATATGGTAGGTTCATTCCCATTCGTCTGAGGATCCTCCATACTGTTTTCCAAAGTGGTTGCACTAACTTGCATTCCCATAAACAATGTATTAGGCTTCCCACTTCCCCACACCCTCGCCAGCATTTGTTGTTGTTTGTGTTCTTGATGATTGTCATTCTGATTGGTGTTAGGTGAAATCTCAGGGTAGTTTTGATTTGCATCTCTCTGATTGCTAATGATGTGGAACATTTCCTCATACATTTAATTGGCCATTTGTATTTCTTCTTCTTCTTTTTTTTTTTTTTTGCAGTACTGGGGATTGAACTCAGGGGCATTCTACCTCCGAGTTATACCCCCAGCCCTATTTTTTATTTTTTATTCTTTATTTTGAAACCAAGTCTCACTAAGTTGCGGAGTGTCTTATTAGGTAGCTGAGGCTGGCCGCGAACCCGGATCCTCTGGTCTCAGCCTCCCGAATGCTGGGATTACAAGCGTGCGCCACCACGCCCGGCTATATTTCTTCTTTTGTGAAGTGTCTATTTATATCCTTTGCCCATTTTTTGATTGGGTTGTTCTGTTTTCTTGATATTAGACCTCTATCAGAAGAGTAGCTGGCAAAAATTTTCTCCCACTCTGTGGGCTCTCTGCTGAGGTTCATGACAGTTTCCTTTGCTGCACAGAAGCTCTTCAGTTTAATGCAATCCCGTGTATTGATGTTCCTTTGAGTTGCTTATGCCTTTGGGGTTTGTTGAGAAAGTTTTTACCTGTACCTATGTGTTAAAGTGTTGGTCCTATGCCCTTTTCAAGAAGCTGCAAGGTCTCTGGCCTGACTTCCAGGTCTTTGATCTGCCTTGAGTTGACTCTTGTGCAGGGTGAGAAAATGGGGTTTATTTCCATTTTCCTGCATACGGTTAACCAGTTTTGCCAACACCATTTGTTAAAGAGGCTATCTTTTTTCCAGTGTATATTTTTGGCTCCTTTGTCAAAAATCAATTGACTGTAAGCACGTGGGTCTGTTTCTGAGTCTTCTATTCTGCTCCATTGGTATGTGTGTCTGTTTTTGTGCCAATAGCATGCTGTTGTTATTACTGTGGCTTTGTAGTAGAGTTTGAAGTCAGGTATTGTGATACCTCCTGCATGGTTCTTGTTGCTAAGAACTACTTTGGCTATTCTGGGCTTTTTGTTGTTCCAGATGAATTTAAGGATTGACTTTTCTATGTCCGTGAGGAGTGACTTTGGTAATTTCATGGGTATTGCATTGAATTTGTAGATTACTTTTGGGAAGATGGCCATTTTCTTCTAAGGTCTTCATCGATTTCTTTTTTTCAACTTTTCATAGTTTTCCTTATAGAGGTCTTTTACCTCCTTGGTTAGGTTTATCCCTAAGTATTTTATTTTTCGGGGTGCTATTGTGAGTGGAATTATTGTCTGGATTTCTTTTTCAGTGGACTTATGGCTGGCATACAGGAAAGCTTCTGATTTTTTAAGATTGATTTTGTATCCAGACACTTTGCTGAATTTGTTGATCAGTTCTATAAGTTTTTTGGTTGACTTTCTTGGGTCTTCTAAGAATAGTATCATGTCATCTGCAAAAGGGATAGTTTTAGTTCTTCTTTCTCTATTTTTACCCCTTTGCAGTACTGGGGATTGAACTCAGGGACATTTTATCTCCGAGCTACACCCCTAGCCCTATTTTTTATTCTTTATTTTGAAACAGGGTCTCACTAAGTTGCAGAGTGCCTCACTAGGTAGCTGAGACTGGCCGCAAACCCAAATCCTCCCATCTCAGCTAAAATTGTTTTTAAGATATACTTTAGTTGGTACATTGTAGTCTCATATAATTTATTTTCTTGGTGAGGAAATAGTTATTTTTTGGAATGAGAATTTAGTTTTGTTGTCTTCATGTTGAGTGGCTCTGAAGAAGGACAGAGCAGATATTTGTGCACAGTGTAATTGAGGGCTTGATTTAAAAGTGTGTTTATTCATTGCTTGGAATATACGATGTTGCAACAAATTCCTCATCAGACATTTTCCATACCACTTCCCTTTTCTGTTTAGGAGAACTGACATTCCTTACCCTGCATTTTCAAAACTTTGATGGGTAGTGCATGAGCAACAAGTAAAATTACTAGTCATGTTGAAATGCTAACCTTTCTACTCTTGTATAGAAAACAACTACTTTTTCCATTTTAGAAGGAACATCTCAGGTTCTGTCATTGAATTTGTCCTCATACGATTGGGATGGTAATATTGTAATTATCATTATGGAGACATGAAAATGAAAAATTCAGAGAATACATATAACCTGGGTACTCAGAGAAATTCTACCTGTATTCATCAGAAAGGCACGTGAGAAGAACGCACAGCAAGACCTGAAACTCACCGTGTGTGGTGGTGTACACCTGCTCAGCACACGTGTAGGGTGCCAGCATTTGCTAGCTTATATCACATTCTGAACACTTACTCAAATATCAAGTGTCTTGTTAACGAGTGTCATGGTATTTATTATCCTTTTGGAATAGAAAGATATGGTTTGCTCATTATTTCAGAAATTATATTTTGAGGGATAATTTAATTTGTCCAGGCCCTGGTTATTTGAGGATGAAAATAATTGGTCTGTCCTTCGAGTGGAAAGCACAGTTAGTGAGAACCTTCTTGGCTACCTTGCTTGTTGAAATTTCAGAGGAACTTTTCTGAGATTTGAGTTTTGAAAGAAGAGGGTGGAACATGGTGGTACATGCTTGTAATCCTAGTACTTGGGTGGGCTGCTGCGACAGGAGTATTGCAGGCTCCATAGGGAGACTCTGGTTCAAACATAAAAAGCAAAAAGGGGTAGGAGTGTAGCTGGGAGGTAGGATGCCCATGGGTTAAATCCCCTGTTTACCGCCACCCCCCCCCCCCGAAAAAAAAAAAAAAAGGAAAAGGGAGTATGCTCCTTGGAGGTACCTCTGTGTAATAATAATAATAATAATAATAATAATAATAATAATAATAATAATAATAAAAAATAATGATAATATTGTTAATAAAGCAGCTATTACTTATTGAAACTTTTGCAATACAGGTTTTATTCCTGACTGCTTTACTTGTCTTATCTTGTATGTTCTTCATGATCACCCTAATGGACAGGAACTCCAGACAGGAAAAGAAGGCAGAGGGTAATTTAGTATCTGGCACAAGGTTACACAGCAGCAGCAGAGCCTGAATTCAAGTCCAGTCTGGCTTGTTCGTTTTTGGTGTTCCAGGATTTACACAAATGGGAATGATTGGGAGTCCAAATGCTGTGTGTATTTGTAGGGATTTGGACTGGAGAGGTAATTATGGATCCGGTCATGAAGAGGCTTAGCAGGCATGCTAAGGAGTTAGAATTTTATTTTGTAGAATTTATCTGTTTCTTGAAAACAACATTCAGAGTTTGCCTTCCATCAGAATCACCTGGCATTGTAGAATGCTTTCATTCCAGGTCCCACATGAGACCGTCTACATCAGATGTTCCTTACCCCAGATTGTCCCGTGATAGGTAAACATCTGTGGTTCCCGACAATAGGCACCATTACTGTTTGTTTCCATTTTTCTTTTGATATTTAATTTACAGCGTTAAAACCTAATGTAAGGAGGGCTATTAGTTATATTTTGTATGTTGGATTTCATTTGCTTGTGGTGTACCGTACTGTAAATGTGTAAAAAGAAGTTGCCTCTTGGTTTTTTTTTTTTTTTTTTTGTGGTACTGGGGATTGAACTCAGGGGGATTCTACCTCCGAGCTACACCCCCAGCCCTGTTTTTTATTCTTTATTTTGAAACCGAGTCTCACTAAGTTGCGGAGTGCCTCACTAGGTAGCTGAGGCTGGCCGCGAACCCGGATCCTCTGGTCTCAGCCTCCCGAATGCTGGGATTACAAGCGTGCGCCACCACGCCCGGCTGCCTCTTGGTTTTGAAGAACAGAATTCTTGAGTGTTTTGCTTAGCTGGCTAGGAGACTATCATAGATATAGTGCAGATTATTCACAGTGGAAAATTAGGACAGTAAGCATGGGCTGGAAAGCATTGAAATAGGCAAACTCAAGATGAAAAATGAAAAGCCAAGCGATTAAGAAGAAAATCTTCAAGCATAAGAGGGAGGGAAGGGATTGGGTGCCAAGGTCCCAGAGGTATGGAAGGTTTCATGATGCTTTCATGTTTATCATAACCCAGGGAGAGAAGGGATTGGGTGCCAAGGTCCCAGAGGTATGGAGGGTTTCATGATGCTTTCATGTTTATCAAATGGATCAGATAGCTCATGTGAAAAAAAGGATAGGAAATAAAAAAGGCCAGGGGTGGCCTGAGGAGGCAGAAAAGAAGAGTGGAGGGAAGATTGTAATGTGGATGTGCCAGGGAGTGGGTTGTGGAAACTTGACATTAAAGTGGGAAAAAAAAAAAAAAAAGTAGGGTGATAATTGGAATGGGCTATACTGTAAACTGACTGCTTAAATATTACTAGCATTTTTCTTATTATGTAATACACAGTTGGTATAAAGTTTGAAACAGTACAGATGCACGCAAAGAAATGTTCCCTTTCATTCAATAATAGAGAATAAATGTTAAAATTCCTCATCCCTCAAGTGTTGTTCCTATAGGTATATATTTGTAGTAGGTATGTATTTAATGGAAAATTTTTTCAGCTTACTAAATTACCATATTTTACCTTATTGTATCAGACACATTCGTGATTATTTATTTATTTATTTATCTATTTATTTATTTATTTATGAGGTACTGGAGATTGAACTCAGGGGCATTATACCTCCAAGATACATCCCCAGCCCCATTTTTTATTCATTATTTTGAAACAGGGTCTCAATAAGTTGGGGAGGCCTAACGAAGTAGCTGAGCTGGCTGTGAACCTGCGATTCTCCGGTCTTAGTCTCCCAAGCACTGGCATTACAAGCGTGCACCACCATATTTTGCTTGTTTTTTATTTTGAGACCAAGTCTTGCAAAGTTTTCCAGGCCAGCCTGAAACTTGTGAACATCTGCCTCCTCGCTGCGTAGCTGGGATTACAGATGTATGCCACTGCACCTGGCTCATTTGTTTATTATAAATAGTGCTATCACTAATATCTTTGTGGCTACATTTTTCCTACTTCCATAGTTACACTTTTTACATATTTCAAAATGTGGAATTGTTAGATTAAATTTATAGGACAAAATTCATAGTATTAAATTCATAGCCCCAGTGGAGTATCTTTTTTGGGATTTTTACAGCAAATAGGTATGTAAGCCTTATAGACATTTCCTTTTTTCTGGGTACAGAAATACCCTATAGGTTTGTAGTATGTGGTCATTGGTGGGAGGAAGAACTCAATGGCAGCCTTGAGGAAGTAAACCATGGGGTAAATGCTTTTATCTGAATGTGGAAATAAAACATGTTGATGATGGTGAAAGTGCAGATTATTGTTAAGTTTTGAAACATTGTTAAGATTTGAAAAAAAAAAAAACAACAACTGGGAAGAAGGAGCAGAAGAAGTCTGAGGGACAGGTCTTGTGGTTACTGGGCAATCGCTAATAGCTGGTATTGAGCACCGTGTATACAGATGGCACCAGCCCCCTTCGTGCTGTTGTCCTTTTTAGCAACATTCAGAGCTCAGGTCTAGGAGCTGAAAATGCCAGATGTGACTTTGCCTACCATTTGAGTTTGTTGGATTGTCTCTGTGGGCAGTAGGGGCTTCATAAGTGAAGGAGTTGAAGATACTTGGAAAGAGAAGTTACATGTATTTATAGTCATACCAAGAAACTGAAGAATGGCTTGAGGATGCCAGTCAGGAGGGATGGGGGTTGACAGCCAGAAAGTGATAGAAGATTGTGGATAGAAAAGGTTTGAGCTTTAGAAAGGTAGCAATTCAACCCCAAGTCAAGGTCCAAGGTCCAGCCATGAATTTGACAAGATAAAAGCGAGGGGAAAGGGGCCAGGTTGCGAGGTGCACATTAACTATACTTTGTCCGTTTGGATATAGTGATGTATTTTTTAGTAAAGAGGAAAAGTGCCCTAGAAATTATTAATTCTGATTAGGTGACATACAGATTGTAGTTAATAGTGGTGCAGAATGGGTTCTATAGTTGATTGATCTAGGTAATTAGAAAATGGCTTTGGAAAATGAACATGATCATGAACATAAAGGTGAATGTTTTGGGGCATTGAACACTATTGAAACTAGCAAACTGAGTGCCCAACCTTCCCCAGATCACCTTATACCTTGAGATACGTTCACCCTGCAGCACTGAAGAACAGGGAGGACAGATGCCTTAGTGCTGGCATGAATTTTCTTCTGCTGGGCCCCTGGCTGTCTGGATTGAGGTGTGCGGTGCATCTAGTCTCAGGTTTCAGCTGCTGACTTGTGATGAGCAAAGGACAAGGAGAACAGTGCTCTCCAGCATCTCAACCAGGGTGGAGAGTTGCTCCTCAGTAGCAGTAGATTTTTACTAGATTCTGCATTTTTGCTTTATCTCATCTAAGTTTAAAAGTGTTGTCTAACTGGTAGAGAAAGTGATGTGAGGATGTTGTGTATTAGGAAGTTGTTGTAGATTTTAGAGGGTGAGGTAAAAAGCATTTCACAGTGGAATATTGGTGCTTGCTTGCTCTGTCAAAACCTGTAAGTGTAATTGGAAAAACTGTGAGCTCAAGAGCCAGGAGCTCTGTGTTACAGATGGCAGAAAGTCACAGCCTTTTGGTCACACTAGTAAAACACAGAATTCAGTACTCCTGCAAGGTCTTCTGAGTCTATAACTCTTTCATCTTCAAATCCAAGTTCTTATGTTTGTTAGGTTAAACCCATCGTCTTCCATTAACTTCCTACTGTTCCTAGGGAATTTTTTTAGATCTTGAAACTTGGGAGACAGGGGTTAACTATTCTTAGCTCTTGGTAGACATTCCAGAAGGAAAAGGATGGTAACAGAGTGAGTGGTGTGTTTAAATACAAGAATGACCTTATGAAGGAATTCAATTACAGGAGCAAACAAATACACTGTTTAGACAAAATCTAAGGTTAGGCAAATATTGCGTACCTGAGGATTCCTTCTGGGTCAGCCAGCTGTCTCCAGATGTCGGATGCTTTCAGGGGAACAAGAAGTGAAACTAACCATTTTTTTCTTACATAGGTAATTGATATAATTTATACATTCAGGTTTCAAACTTATCTTTTTAAGAACCTCACACTGTCCTGTACAAATAAGTACATACGAAACATCTATTGACTGATGTGAGCTTCTCTGACAGAGCACCTTAATATAAGCAGAATGTAGAGTGTTCTGGAATTCTGAAGGTCCCTCACTCATAGGAACTCAGAGCTCTGTCCAGGGCTTTCTCTGTTCTGGTTCAGCTTTTTTCACTTTCACTTCTCTGCAGTCTTTCTTGCCTGCTATATAGTGTGACTTATGTACAGCACATACTAACCTTACTTTGGAAACTACCAAAGCTTTGCTCTGTGCACTGCCTATGAGCTCCTCCAGCTTAATCATCCATGTCTGCTTGTACTAGATGGCAGCTTCTCTTAGAACTCTGTAAGCCGCAGAGTGCGACTGATTAGAATTTTACAGTCCTGGTGATTTTCCTTCTGGTATTCGGACCAACAAGATGCCGTGGCACGAAGAGCTGATGAATCATTTTGCAGGCTTTTCCTTCCTTTTTTTGCATTTGAAAAACTAGGTGTGGTCAAGAGCATGGAATACCTCCTCCTACTACTATGAGCACAATACACAAATCAAATCAAATCAAATCAAACCATCGGTGTTATCTTTGGTCTCTGATAAAGGTAATATATTGTATTTTTAAGCAAATTGAATTCCCCAAACATTGGATCATGTAAAGTTTCACTTCTGTACATTTTAATTGCTTGTACTGGGGCTGACTAAGATGACTGATCACCGGCGGCATTGTGTCTGGTGTTCTGCTGGGGGACCTGCTGCAGGGCCTGCCACCTGTGAAACCAGTAACTCCTCACTGCAGGCTCACAAGCCTCACAGTGTGGGGACTCTCCCATTTTACTGAAGAGAGACTGAGGGCTGAGTGTGTTTAAGTAACTTCTTGTGCTCCTTCAGCTAGTGAGCCTCAAAGTTAGAATCCGGCTCCTCTTCGCCTGGTTCAAACTGTGTACCTGGAGGTAGACAAAGGAATGGATGATGCCTTCACTTTGGATTTAGATATAGGTTTGAAGGAAAAATGAAGCCTACTGCTGTTGGTTGAGATGCTATATGTTTGGGAATTAATTCAAATGAGTACAGTTTCTGGCAAGAGTTTTGGGCTACTGTCATGTAGCATTGCCAGATCAGAAGCTTTCTCTGAGCATCAGTAATTTCCCATGATTCACTGAATCATGGGAAAAATTTTATGTGGGTGTCATAGTGTCTTTCCCCTTGCTTGTCTGAGGCACTACTAGCATGGGTATGTTATCTCCTTATCTGGGTCCTGGCTAGGGTCCAGCATCGGCCACTTGTTCCCGTCTTCTCATCCTCACTACATACTTTCCCACTGATATTTGCTTATACTTTAGGCTGTTGTGATAGCTTCTTAATCTGATCTCTCTTCTTTCCCGCCTAAATATTGCCTACTACAGTCATTTTTTCAAAATACCAGTTCTGAAGCAGGGGTGGTGGTGGTGGTGGTGATGGTGGTGCATGCCTATAATCCCAGTACTTGGGAGGCTGAGACAAGAGGATCGCAGGTTGGAGGACACCTTAAGCAAATAGTGAGTCTCATCAACCTAGGGAGACTGTTTCAAATAAGAAATAAAATTGGGCTGGGTGTGTAGCTCAAAGGTAGAATGCCTCTGGGTTCAATCTCCAGTACCACAAAAACAAATAAACAAAAGAAACAAAAGACGGTTCTGCCTTAAAATGCTATGGTGTTTCATTATATAACATTCTTGAGAGGACAGAATTAGAGATGACAAACTGATTAGTGGCTGCAAGGGGTTAGGGATGTTGAAATGAAAGCGAGACCAGAATGCTTCTAAAAGGGTGCCATGAGGGAAATCTTTGAATAGTTCTCTATTCATGGAGGTGAATATGTTATGTACATGTGATAAAATGACTTAAAACTCCACCCAAACTTTAGATTCATGTCAATTTCCTAGTTTTGGCATTCTAATGTAGGTATGTAATGTGTAAACAGTGGGTGAAACTGAGTGAAAGATATGAGAACTCTAAAAAATTCATGTGGATCTGCCATTTCACCCCTCTGTCATGATGCTGTAGCTGTCATATGTATTATATTTATTTATATTATTTTTTTCTTTGTGGTATTGGAGAGAAGCCTAGGGGACATTCTACCTTTGAGGTACACCCCTCAGCCCAGTTTTATTCTTTTATTTTGAAACAAAGTCTCACTAAGTAGTTAAGGCTGGCTGGGAACCTGTGAACCTTCTCTCTCAGCCTCCCATGTTCTGGGATTACAAGCATGTGCCACCATGCCTGACTAATATTTACCTACATTCTAAATCCCACAATCAGATGTTATAATTTTTATTTTAAGTAGATAATTGTAATTTAAAAATCTTTAGAGGAAATTAGTCTTTCTCAATTGTAATTACTAGTGTTCATTCTTTTTGAATATTTGATTTTCCATCTGATATTAGTCAGATGAGAGAATTTGTTTAGGATACAGCAGTTAGGCTGTGGACAAATTTTCACAATTTTCTGTGAAAGTTTATTTTGCATTCATTTTTGATGGATTTTTGGGCTGGATGTAGAACTGTAGGTTAACAGTTATTGTCCTTCCCCCAAGTCAACATTGATGGCTATCATTATTTCCTTGTATGTAATGTGTCATTACTTTCCTTTGACTTCTGTTAAAATTTTTCTTACATTTAATTTTCAGCAATTTGACTATGAGTACCTGGATGTAATTTCATCACACTTATCCCGTTGGGGTTTTCTGAGCTTCTTCCATGATTTTCACCCAGATTGGGAAGTTTTCAGCTCATATTTCCTTGATTCTTTTCTGCATTTCGCCCTTTCTTCTTCTCTCCCTCCCCCTCTCCTTAGCTTTCTAAAACTAATTATATAAATTTTGGTTATTTTGCTACTGACCCACAAGTCTTTTTTTTTTTTTTTTTTTTTTGCAGTACTGGGGATTGAACTCAGGGGCATTCTACCCCCGAGCTATACCCCCAGCCCTATTTTTTATTCTTTATTTTGAAACTGAGTGTCACTAAGTTGCAGAGTGCCTCACTATGTAGCTGAGGCTGGCCGCGAACCAGGATCCTCCGGTCTCAGCCTCCCAAATGCTGGGATTACAAGCGTGCGCCACCACGCCCGGCTCTCCACAAATCTTTGATGCTCTGTTTTTGTTTGTATTTCTCTTTATCTTCATATTGGAGTTTCGTTTATTTGCATCGTTAAGCTTGCCTGTTTTAACTTCATTGTGGGCCAATTCTAATATTTGGGCCATGTTTTCTCTCCTATATATTATATTTTCCTGTTTGTGCATACATTTAGGTGACTTTGGATTGTATTACATTCACTTTTTAATTATACTTTGCATAGACTCTGTATTCCGTGTTCCATCAAAGAGAATTGATTTTTTGTTTTGTTTTGTTTTTGTCATGCTAGGCAAATAATTTTGCTAAAATCAAACTGAATTTTGACTTTTCTGTCGCTGGTGGCTGCCCCATTGATCCATTCAAATATGTAGTATTGAATAAGTGCTTTGTGTCATGAACTAAAATAGGTAACTGCTACATGTAAAAATAGACATAGGCCCTTTCGTCAAGAGACATAGAAAAGTGAAGAAATAAGTCTGCTAAACTCTCATATGCCATATGAGATGAGTTCATAGAAGCAGCAGAGTTAGCGAGAAAGGAGTTGTAAAATTGCTAAAATGAAATTTAGAAAATTTTTTGAAAGCCAGGCCTGTTGGGACAAGCATATAATTCCAGACAGGAGGATGGAAGGGTTGAGATAAGCCTCAGCAACTTAGTGAGACCCTGTTTAAAAAACAAAAAATAAAAAACTGGGGGTGTAGTTTGGAGGGGAAATGCCTGTGGGTTCAATCCCCAGTACCACAAAATAAAAATAAAAAATGAAAGCAACTAAGAATATCTATGAGCTGTACTTTCATCTTACTTTGTTAATTTCTTTTTAAAAGGACATTTTCAGCCGGGCGTGGTGGCGCACGCTTGTAATCCCAGCATTTGGGAGGCTTAGACCGGAAAATCCGGGTTCACGGCCAGCCTCAGCTACCTAGTGAGGCATTCCGCAACTCAGTGAGACTCGGTTTCAAAAATAAAGAATAAAAAATAGGGCTGGGGGTATAGCTCAGGGGTAGAATGCCCCTGAGTTCAATCCCCAGTACCGCAAAAAAAAAAAAAAAAGGACATTTTCCAAAAGCACACTATAATGTGGGGAAAAAAAAATTTAAAAAAAAAAAAAAAAAAAATATATATATATATATATATATATATATATATATATATAAGTGTTTTAATTCTTGTGTGCCGTTCTAACTAGGAAGAGTACATTATCCCCACTGGTACTGGAGAATGAACCCAGGGGTGTGATTTAACTCTACCTATATCGCCAACTATTTTTATTTTTGTTTTGAGACATGGCCTTTGGGCTTGCTAAGTTGCCTAGGTTGGCCTCAAACTTGTAATCCTCTAGCCTCAGTCTCCCTAGGTGCTGTGATTGTAGGCATGAGTCACATTGCCCAGTGCAGGAACACTTTATATGAAAAGAGGATTTGAGAAAATCTGAACATACAAAATAAATTATCATAAGTGTGATTTTAGACATTACCAAAAGAAAAAGACCTATTTGTACTAGAAAAAGTATTACTTGGGAGAAATATATTTTCAAAAATTTTCTAGAAAAATAGCCTATTAGATGCATTGAAAGTGTATGTTAAAAATCTCCTAAATTTCCTATGCCAGGTAAAAAGAAATTTTCTAGTCCATTTTGGATCTTAATCTGTTTATACTTTGATCTGTATAATTGAGAGCATAACATGAGATAATTTTCCTTGTGTAATAGCATGTCTTCCTTCTTAGTAACTGGAACCTTTTTTCTTTTTTCCTATTTTAACAGTGTATCCTACTCAGTAAATGTGTCTGACGATTACCCAGGTATGTTTTTCTTTTTTATTACAATTATTTATATTGTGACTCGTTTGAATGGTTTTTGTAGATGTAAAACACAAATATATTGCATGATGAAGCATCAACAGAGGGAATCTTAAAGATATAGAACTCAGTTGATTGCTTGTGAGGTACCTTTGTCAATATGAGTCACCCAGCATTGAAATAATTTCCCTGTAGAATTGTTCATATGAATCCCTATGATAGCTTCAACCTGTATCTTTGCATCATTATGATTAAATAAAGATTCTCTGAACTGGTCCAGTGGTCACTTCTGGAGTGCTGTTTAGCCTTTCATGATGTAAAAAATAGAGCCAACATGATATTTTAAATCCTAAACCTTCTTAGAAGTTTTGTGCTATACTCTCCATATTTTTATTTTTTATTTCTTTGCCACTGGGGATTCAACCCAGGGACAGTCTACCTCCGAGCTACATCCCCTACCCTTTTTATTTTTTATTTTAAAATAGGGTCTTGTTATATTGCTGAGACTGGCCTTGAACATGCGTTCCTCCTGTCTTAGCCTCCCATGTACTGGCATCACAGGCTTGCACTGCCGTGCCTGTCTCCTCTATATGTTTTAAACATAATAGTCTCTAAAAATATATATGATTATAAAACAAGGATTGTTTATTAAGGATATGCCTGTTGTTTATTTATTTATTCATTTATTTAGGGTACTGAGCACTGAACTTAGGAGCATTTCACCTCTGAGCTACACCTCCAGCCCTATGTTTTATTTTTTTGAAAGAGGGTCTCACTAAGTTGCGGAGGGTTTCATAAAGTGACTGAGACTGACTGCAAATCTGTGGTACTCCTGTCTCAGCCTCCCAGGGATAGGTGGATAGGTATCCTTTACTGGAAACACCAAGAAAGTAAATACTTATATGGCAGAATATTTTTGGTAGATGATAATGCAGCCAATCCTTTTTCTTATTGTGGAAATAGTTTATTTTTGATGCTGAATGTTTGCAAATCATGCATGGAAAAAACCATACTGTTTACTATAAATATTATAATTATTGTCCTCACCAGGGCATCTTATAGAGATGCCAGCAATGCAGAGGTAAAGAACTTTAAGTCAAGGTGGTAGAAATAATGTCACAAATTAAAGCCCAAATTGAAGATGTCAAGTAAATTGTTCCGTAACATTAGATATATGGTAGAAGATGGTCAACCAAGTGGACCAAATATTTAGCTCCCTCTTGTGGTGAAGAATTATTAATTGGCCTTTTCTTGCATTTACTGGAGCCCCATTTGGAAATATCAATATTAAAATTGAAATTTTAAAATAAAGCTTTGGTTATCAGTTATCCTCTGTATTAAATTTCCGTCTTGGAGCAAATTTCAAATATAATTTGTAGTGAATTTCAAATATAATTTCCTTTCCAAAAAAGAAGAGGCGTGTAAATACACACTGTATGTGACCTGCTTAATTGAAGTTGTTTCAGTTGTGCTGCAGTAAAACACAAGGATGGAGGAGGGAGATTAGAGCCCATGGCCTAAACACTGGGGTAGAATTTTGGATTGGTTGATGCATCTAGGACACCAAAATACACTGTAGAGAGCATGGTTTACAGAATATTCCCACACATATAATTTGATTCTAAATGCCAGTCTGTGTGACAGGCAAAACGGGCAATCATTACATTCATATTTGAAGTAATGTGCTGAGAGAGGTTAAATAAATTTTCTAAGGACATGTAATTTGGTGGTAAAAGAAGTTTATTCTGGGGAAGAGGTGCTATTAATGTTTTTAATGGAGATTTCTTATAAGTGAACATTAATATGATATTTTCCCTATTAATTTTTAATTACATTTATGTGTGCTAAGAGCTGTAAGTTAATATGCTTGACTTTTCAGATCAAATTATATAAAAAGTATGTGTTTACTCTTTCTTTCCAAAATTCATACCTATGTTTTTTCCCTCTGGCACTGACTAGAACTTCTGGAACTTACCTAATTGTTCTTTGAACATTTGATAGAGCTAGCAAGCTGAACTGTCTGAGGCTGGTAGCATTTGGGGAATGGCTCTGGGACAATTTTTCTGCCATGATTGTCTATCTGTCCTGTTTTTTAGTTTCTTAGTCATCTTTTAATGTGTTCTTCTTCAAAGTCACTGTATTGCTGAAGTATCTATTTTTTTTAGCAAGCTGTATTTTATAGTATTTGCCGTTGTAAAAAGCCTCTCTCTCTCTCTCTCTCTCTCTCTCTCTCTCTCTCTCTCTCTCTCTCTCTCTCTCTCTCACACACACACACACACACACACACACACACACACACACACACTTTTTTTGGTATTGTGAAATGAACCCTGGGCATTCTCTGAGCTATCCTGCCAGCTATTTTTATCTTCTATTTTGAAACAGGATCTTGTTAAGTTCCTGAGGGTCTTGCTAAGTTGCTGAGGCTAACTTGTAAACTATGATCCTCCTGTCTCAGCCTCCCAAGTACTGAGATATACAGATATACGCCACCATGCTTGGCTAGCTATTGTTTATATTTGTTCTTGTTTTTTTACTCTTTTTGTTTATCTATAAAGGATATGCTTATTTTAAAATTCTTTCAAACATTAGTAGTTCTCTTTAATGTTTTAAATGATTAATGCAGTAATTTTGATATTACCTCTTAATTCCTTCTGGTAATGTTGCTTAGGATTACTTTTTTCTCCTTTTTCTGGACTATTTGGTTCAGTGATTAGCTAATCATCTAAGCTTGGAGATAAGAGATTTTCTTTACCCTATGTAAATTTGTCAGCATTGTTCTCTACAGTCAGATTTAAGTCGTCCTAGCTTATGTCCCCAGGGATAGATTTGGTGTTTTATAATTCTCATCTGCTAATTATTCTCTGCCATCTATTGGTACTCATTTCATAGTTTGTGTGAAAATGAAAATTTAGAGTTTTCATTGAGTTGGACAGACATAATGGCATATAAGTGAAAAACTAAGTGATATACTGACTCTTCAAAAACAAATACAGTAGCTTTCTGGCATACTTGCTTTTTGTGGATTTTATAGGAAGACTTTTCTTTTGGTGTTGGATTAAAGAATAGGTGTATATATTATAAGTCACAGGTTGGCTCTGCTAAAACAGAACAGAAGTCTTTTATACTCACCTATTTCCACATTTAATTAGGAGGCTTACTTACTGTTAGGACCATCTCTCATCTCTTGTACTTTCCTCACTAAAAAAAGGGAGGAACAAAGAGAATTTCCGGGTTTTGGTCCCTATGAGTCCAAAGAGTCTTGACATATGTAACCTGCTTGAACACTGGGCTTAGTTTTGTGAATAAACCACTTCAGTGACAATTACAATCCTGCAAAATCTCTATCAATCTAGAACATCTAAAATAATAAAATTGTTTTATGTTTAATAAGCACTTCTATTTTATAAGATATTTGAAAATTTGAATCAAATCTTCTGGCTTAGCTGGTTGTGGTGGCACACATTTGTATTCCCAGTACTTGAGAGGCTGAGGCAAGAGAATCACATGTTCGCTGACAACCTCAGCTACTACTGAGGCCCTCAGAGGTAGAATGCCCCAGGGTCTAATCCCCAGTACCACAAAACAAAACAAAACAAAACAACAACAGCAGCAAAACCAAACAAAAACACCACCACCTCTGGTTTGCTTCTGCTTCTTTGTGGATTGTATACTGAAGGTGGTGGATTAGAGTTGTATTGCTTTATAGTTCCATACTTTACGTAAGCCATTTTGATAGAAAATCTGTGTGTGTGTGTGTGTGTGTGTGTGTGTGTGTGTGTGTGTGTGTATGTATGTGTGTTACTGAGGATTGAACCCAGGGGGATTCTACCTCTGAGGTATACACAGAGCCCTCTCCTTTCTTCAGTTTTTGAAATAGGGTCTCAATAGGTTATTGAGAATCTCAGTATTTGCTTAGGACCTGCGGTCCTGCTGTTTCAGCCTTCTAAGTACTGGGATTACAGGTGTGCAACATCACACCCATCTGATAGAAAATCTTTTAAATTGAGTTATTTGCTGTGTTATTCTTTGATTTTTAAAGCATAATATCATAATATCTTAATTTGCTTCTTTCTTGATGCATTAGTAAAATCCCCATCATTCCATAATACTGTGAATCACATACTATTGTCCACTCAGTGTTCAAGGTCATCCAGTCCAGTTGGTAGTCAGCTTTTACTTTTGTTTTAATACTTCCTTTAAATACTTTTTTCCCCTTAGTTTGCTCCAAGGAATCCATTGTGTATAAGAGTAACAACTAATTAGATTGATTAAGTAACAGATGACTTCAAGTCAGTACCAGGGAAGGTTTTAGGGAAGAGAAAAAACCTGGTTCTAATTGTTTTTGACAATTACTTGAAAGGATGAGATTACAGAAAGAAGAGATGCTTGATGAATGTTTGTTATCTCAACTAATGTGCTGAAACAATAATTATTACCTCTATTTCTTTGTGTGGTCCACTTGATGAAAATGAAAATTTCATATCTTCCTTGATGGTACTTGAAAACTAAGTAAGGCAAAATTTATCTTTAGCACCAGCCAGAGTAATGAAGCACACTTGTTTTGTTTGAAATATAACACGCCCCCCTATCACCTTCCCGAAAAGCTATTAAGACTGTATGTCTGTTGAGTCTTTTGCAGCTAAGCTTTACATGCTTTTCACTTTCATTTACTTATTCTCAGGGCTAAAAACAGTACAGATGTTGGGAAACACAATAATGACTTAGATAGCTATCAATTAAACGTTACGTTCTCACTATACTGACACAATATTATGAGAACTTGGCTCAAAATGATCTTTCAATATTTATTCCTTCAGTCATTTGAACACTAATTTTCCTTAGTATTAGTTAAGCTATGTTTCTATTGTTCATTGGTGATATTTTGTTGATACTATTTAGTATGCCATTAATGGGCCCCTTACAGTACCACCATTAATGAATTCATGGACTGTTCACTAAGTAGCTGTCTTACAGATGACCTGCAGTCATCAGTCAGAACAGTGCAATAAACACCTAGCTATTAACAAATAATGTGTATTCATTTATTGTGAAAATGTTAAACTTATAAAAATTTTTTCTGGAGGATACAAATAGTAAATAAGTTTAAGGGCTTATGAAATAATTTAATACTCTGTACAATCAACTTGTATAGGGCATGTAGATAAAATTAGTCCCTGGAAGAATGATAATGGTGAAAATTCATATCGGTTTAAAAATATTTAGTAGAACAATAAGTAGGTGTGATTTCAGCTCAATCTTTTGAGCGATTCAGTCTCAGATCTTTGGGATTCTATTTAGTGCTCTTCAGTTTTCTGCATCCACCTGCTAACCCTGCTTCCTATTGTAGATCCTGAGAGAGATTGAGACCCCATTTTATATGGGAAGCAACTTTGGCATCCCAGTGGTTCAATGCCATGTGATAGATGTTTGGGTAGGCTCTGTCCAACAGTCCTTTTACACATAAATCTGCAATTTTCAATTTTTTCTAAGCTTAATCTCAGTGTGCATTTTATGAAAATTAGAACTAAAGAAGGTATAACTTTATTATTTTCATAAAGAATGTACTTTTTCCAAGTTATTATGCCTTTGTTCCTCTCTTTGTAGACAATACATATGTGTCAAGTTCAGAAAATGATGAAGATGTACTAGTTACTACAGAGCCAATTCCAGTAATCTTTCATAGAATAGCAACAGGTAATAGTAATATAATATTTTTCTTAGATTAATTTTGTTAATTCTAGTTTTTTTGGTTTCTTTTAGCTGATGTAATGAATATTAATCTTTAGCATATACAAATCTCTTTCTCCATATAAACCTGTGAAAGGTTTTATTTTTTCCAACAAATTTTTAAATGTATATGTTTACAGTACTTTTGAAGATCCTGGTTAAATGTATTGTATTGACAATTGTTCTTATAAAAAATATTTGCCTCCATAGTGACACCGTAGAGAAACCCCGTAGAAAAATCACCTTATAGCAATGACAATGCTATGAAATATATGGGAGCTGAAGAAATCTGTATACTAGTACTTTAATTTGATGACATTTTTATGCCAATGAAAGACCAGAATAGCTTGCTTATTGTGTTTTTCCCCATCATAATACCATTTCAAAATATTCCTTGATTCTTTTGCAAAGTATAGGGAATAACCCAAGGCATTTTTATATGGAAACTCAGTAATGCTTGGTAAATAACATGCTGAAAACCAAACTTTTTAAAAATTATAACTCTTTCAGAATTAAGAAAAACAAATGACATCAACTGTTGCCTATCCATAAAATCCAAGTTGCAAAAGGAAAATGGGGAGGTATGTGAGTTATATTTCTAATTTTTTGAAAGCAGTATAGATATGTTTTATGTTTTCCTGGTATTTTTAGTTAATATTTCATGGTTATTTAGAGTTTCATATGATGAATGAAACTCAAGCTCATGACGTAGGGGTTTGAGGGTGGTAAAAAGAGTGACCTGAGGTTAACTCTGAAGGAAAGTTCTCTTTAAAGTAATAGAAAAGAACATTTGGCTTGAATCTAAATAAAATGTATACAAAACAAAACTTAATTTCATCAAATCATGTAGTCAGGGAAGGAACACTTAACAGATATGGTTCAGTTAATTAAAACTCTCACATCAAGTTAAGGCATATTAAGTACCCTTTTGAATTCTGAATGGTAAAACAAATAATTTTTATATACTGAAAGTTCTTTTCATAATGTAATTCCTATTTATTTTCATAATTTGATTTTTATATTATTGTTCTCTGAATGTTTTCTTTCATATTGCTTTGTAGTCTTGGCAGTGGGAGTGAGAATATTCTTGGATAAATAATGCAAAGAAACTTTTTAATAAAATTTGAATTAGTATGAACTTGCCAAATGTTTTATCAGAACAAAGCTGAATATATAATTGATTATATATAAGCTTTTAATATACATCAAATATTAAATTGCAAATATTATGATCAGTGAAAGAAAACTTTAAAATTGTTTACATTATAAAAAGTTAAATACATCTGCAAAATTGTCTTTGACTATCTTTGATTTGGTTGTGTTGTACTGCACTAGAATGTCTTACATATTTAATCCATACAGCCGGCACAAAATAGTCTGCCTCTATTATGGGCATTTTATTTTCAAAAGGCAAATTAGTTTGACTGTTGAAACTGTCTTCTTTGAAGGAGTCAAGACAGAATAGTACAGTGGAAGAAGATTCTGAAGGTGATAATGATTCTGAAGAATTTTATTATGGAGGACAGGTAAGTACACCAGCCTTCCAAACACCCAGGCTCAAAGTTCCAATAGCCGTATTTATTCTTATGGAAAACTATGCCCGAGAGTTAAGAGACCAAGGAGTTGATTTGGGTTGTATGACTGATTAGAAAATCTATTTAGTGTATCTGTTTCTCACGTTCCATGCATTCTCAGAAGATTACCTTTGCAAATTTTTTACTGTAATTTATTTACCTTGAGGTTTTCTTAATTCATTACAGAGATTATACAGATAATCTTTTCTTAGGCTTTTGACTTCTCCATTTCTGAATTTTGTGCTCAGTCAGTATTTTAAAATGATGATACTTCTAACAAAAAGCACAGATTGTTAGCCTTCATAATATTTGATGGGTCTTGATTGTTGAGCTTCCTCCTTATTTATTTATTTGTATTTATTCTGTTGAAAAGTTGGTATGAGGAAACATCATATTTTCAATATATGAAAACAGCCAGTCGGGCATGGTGGCACATGCCTGTAATCCTAGTACTTGAGAGGCTAAGACAGGTGGAGTGCAGGTTCAAGACCAACTTCAACAACTTAATTAAACTCTGTTTCAATATGAAATAGGGCTGGGGGTATAGCTCAAAGGTAGAATGCCCCTGGGTTGAATCTCCAGTATGGCCAAAAAGAAAAAAAAAATCCTCAGATATTTCAGGGCAATGTTAAAGTTTAAAACTGTACATTTATTTTAGAAAATGGGCTATTCAGTTTCTATAATCCCATTGATCAAATGTGCTCTATAAGTTGAGCAGTGTAATGGGAGGGTGATATATATTACAGGAGAACATTTCAATCTAAAGTTATATAGAAGCCGAGCGTGGTGGCACACGCTTGTAATCCCAGCATTCGGGAGGCTGAGACTGGAGGATCCGGGTTCGTGGCCAGCCTCAGCCTACCTAGTGAGGCATTCTGCAACTTAGTGAGACCCTGTTTCAAAATAAAGAATAAAAAATAGGGCTGGGGGTATAGCTTAGAGGTAGAATGCCCCTGAGTTCAATCCCCAATACCGCAAAAAAAAAAAAAAAAAAAAAAAAAAGTTATGTAGAAGAATAGCAATAACTATTTATTTAAAATCAAAATCCAGTGTCAGTAAAACATAAGAAAGGCATGAAAAATATGGACATAATTGAATTAGGCTTCTTCTCTCTCAGGAATAGTTCTCTAGTAATGTGATAGTTTACCTAATGAAATGATTCTGTGTCCAATATAATATTTGAACATTAAGCAAAATAATTCTTTCAATTTTGATCCCCCCCCCCAACCGATTTTCACAGAAGGGAAGTAAATGTTTTCCTTTGGTCTAAGTGTTCATTCTAGAAGCTTTCAAGATTATCTGCCAGACACTTCAGTCCTTTTTAACGTGTACATTTTCTTAGAGGTAGAATGCCCCTGAGTTCTTAGAGGTACACAAAGAAATAGCCTATTTAACTTTTAAACATGAATTATTTTAGATATATGTAAACTTAAGAACATGAGTGAATATGCCACTGTTTTTTAATGAAGTTACAAGGATCCGTGGCACAGTGCTCGGGGTGACCTGTCCAAAGGGTTGATTTTTTTTCTGGATCTTCTGATGTCTTTCACCTCTAAGTCACTTCTGAATCGTCCCTTTCATCAGGTGAACTACGACGGGGAGCTGCACAAGCACCCACAGCTCGAAGCTGATTTGTCAGCAGTGAGGGAGATATATGGACCACATGCAGTTTCTCTCAGGTAAATAAATGTCTTCAGTGAATAACATTGGGATTATTTGCTAGGCCATTGAGATTTTCTGTTGAACTCATTTAAAATAATTTTCTGAGAGAAATTATATTCCAAAGTACTTGAGATTCTGTTGTGTTCCTGTTAGTACAAGGGATATTTATAGCTCTTTTTGGACATATGGTTTAAGATTATAGTGATTGCATTGGAGAAATTATTCTAGAGACTTAGTTTCAAGAAATATTAGTCTTAGGAAGTGTCATAACTAATCACTGGTCCATCCTGTTTCCATAAATCAAGGCAATATCTCTGTAAACAGTAAAATAAATGCAAAACCACTGGTATTCAAATCATATTGCGATCTGTCCCCTAATAACAATAAGAACAAAAGACACAAATTTTCAGTGTTTGGTTGATGATATATTTCATGCTTAGATTACTTAATATTTAGTGATACACTTTCAGACCATTTTTTATTATATTTAGTCATTCAGAGGACCTTATCAACTCTATTTACTATGGTTATTTCAGATTCCTGCTCTTTGCCCACTGTGTAGTCTCTTAAGTCTCCAGGAAATTCTAGATTCCTCTCATAGCCTGACCTCAGTGAGCCCCAGACTATCCTGATGTGCCGTATTTTCTCACAGCTTCATGCACTTGCCAAAGCAGCTCTCTTGTCAAGCAATACGTCCCTCCAAATCCTATTGCTGTTCCTAACTGAGCACGAGTCTGGAGGTCAGCTTCTCTCTGAGCCTTCTTTGAATCTCTAATGCAGATTATCTTCTTGACTTTTATCTACTTGGCTTTTGCCTCATTTATTTCACTTCTCCTGCCTTTTAATTATTAGTTTGCTGCTCTCCCTCTATGCTGAATTCTGTGAATGCTGAAGCAGTACTTTCTCTCACTTGTTTTATTTTATTTATTCTTTTAAAAACATTCTTCTACTCTGGTTCTTTGCACAGCATAGCACATCTGTGAAATGCGGGGTTCATGGTGGATTCTTGACTAATTTCAGTGATAGCATCTCTGAAATTGAAAAAATTTTACATTATCTGTCTAGAACTTCTTTCATGGACACATTCATATTTTGATAGGGCAAACAAATATTTGTGATAAGGCTATAGAACACAGCTACAATTTATGATTGCCAAATGATAATTGCAAAACAAAACAAAACCCTCATTACTATCTACAGCTTACACAAGCTGGGGTTGTGTACCTGGACTTTCTGGGAGGCATATCAGGCTGCAGTTGGGTACTGAAGATTGAATTCAGGAGCATTCTACCCTCAAGCTATACCCTGGCCCTATTTTATTTTTATTTTGAAACAGGGCCTTGCTAGGTTGATGAGAGTCTCACTACTAATCGAGGTTGTTCTCCATCCTGTGATCTTCTTGTCTCATCCTCCCAAGAACTGGGATTACAAGGATGCGCCACCACACCAGGCTAGGATTTTATTTAGAAAAGCAAGTCTTTGCAAACTTAAAAGTCCTTTCCAAATTAAGTTTGATAACATCATGGTTCATCTCTGTTATAGTTCCAAGTTAGGTAATACGGATATTTAATAAGTGTTATAGAATGAATATATGAAGAAAACGATAGGGCTAACTTTACTAGTCTAAAACATTTGCTATTGTTTTTCAGTAATTGAAACACTAGACTTAGTGTCATAATTAATCACTGTGGCTCCCTGACTCCATCCTGTTCACATAACTCAAGGCCACATCTCTGTGAAGAGTAAAATAATGCAAAATCACCTATATTCAAATGATATTGTGATGGCCCCTAAAAAAAGGCATAAACTTGCACAATTTTAAACTTTAAATCTTCATTTACTTGAAAGCTTAAAACTTTATTTTAAACATAGTAACTTATTTGCCCTACTAAACCAAAAAGCTATGAAATATATTTAATAATCATAATACAAGTAGAATTCAACTTCTATTTAAAACATATTTTTGTTAATAGGATAATCTTAGGACTTCTCTCCCCCCCCCCCCCCCCCCCGGCGGTACTGGGGATTGAACTCAGGGGCATTCTACCTCCAAGCTATACCCCCAGCACTATTTTTTATTCTTTATTTTGAAACAGAGTCTCACTGAGTTGGGGAGTGCCTCACTAGGTAGCTGAGGCTGGCCGTGAACCCGGATCCTCCAGTCTCAGCCTCCCAAATGCTGGGATTACAAGCGTGCGCCACCACACCTGGCTAGCACTTTACTTTTATAGTTAAAGGTTTTTCTCTTTTCTTTTTTGTGGTACTGGGGATTAAATGCAGAGACATTGTACCTCCAAGCCACTTCCCAAGTGAGATTATATTTCTTATTTGGAAACAGGGTCACTCTAGGTTGCTGAGAACCTCAGTAAGTTACCGAGGCTAGCTTCAAACCTGTGATCCTCCTTTCTCAACCTCTCAAACACTGGGATTAAAGTCATGTGTCACCACACCTGGCTTAAAGATTTTTCTTTTTTCTTTTTGCGGTACCGGGGATTGAACTCAGGGGCGTTCTACCTCCGAGCTATACCCCCAGCCCTATTTTTTATTCTTTATTTTGAAACAGGGTCTCACTAAGTTGGGGAGTGCCTCACTAGGTAGCTGAGGCTGGCCGCGAACCCGGACCCTGCAGGCTCAGCCTCCCGAATGCTGGGATTACAAGCATGCGCCACCACGCCCGGTGCTTAAAGATTTTTCTAAAACACATTTCCATATTTTCTAGGCTCCAGTTAAGTTGACATGTCAATTGGCATGAAATTGTTTCCTCACTAAGCATTAAGCACTTATGATGATCTATATAGTATTCTCTATTATTAACAAAATTATCAATAAGTATGAACTACTTAAATTTGATGAATGATATTTTTAATTTCAGTTAAAGTACCTAAAGTTATGAATGATTTGAGTTCTCTTCTTTGACTCTTTTGCTCATAAAAATTTTGATCCAATTTAGCTCTTAATGAATGCAAGTCATGTTCTTGCCTGCGCTATATTTTCTCTAGGTTCAGAGCATGGTTCCAGAATAAATAATCTCCTAGAGGTCTCATGGCATGAGGGTGAATCACAGCAAGAGTAATTTGACTTAAGTAAAAATGAATTTATTTTCTACTCTTGAATCCCAAGACTTTTGTGCACAGGGGAAAGGGGCAGTTAGGCATAAGGTCTTATCATCGTCTTCCCTGTAACGTTCTAAGCCCATTGAAAACAGACTGTTCTAATTAGCTGTTCTTTTACTTAATTGAGGCTTATAAGAACTTAATGGAGTCTGAAGAGCAAAAGTACCTCAATATGCACAATAGGCTATTTGGTGTCATCTTTTTTTATACAGAATCTAATGAGAAAGGCAGCTAACCACATCTAAGCTCTCTGTGAGAGATGGAAATAACTGATCGCCTAGATTAAAAGTAGGGTAAAGAAGGTACATAAAAAGTGACTTATAATAGGTTTATTACTTCATTAGGTCTACCTGGCCATACCATCCCAAAACAAAACACTAGTTACAATGAATCAATACACAAACATTAGTGACAAATCTGATTTATACTATTTTGTAATATATATTTTTAATTTTTTTGGTACATTTTAATCATACATTGTTGTGAGGTTCAAACTGGTAGAGGTATACATGTATATAGGTCTCATTTAATGCTTCCCCAATCCTCACCCCATTCCTTCCCCCCTCTGATTCATAATCTTAAATGGGAAGTGAGTTAGGTTTCTGCAGAGCAGAAGTCTTGTGCTTATTCAGGATATTTTTTCATTTTGAATCATTCAACACAATGCATTCATACATGTTGTTTTATTGTTAATGTACTACTTTAATCATGTATTTATAAAGTAGTATTGATATATTATTTCAGAATTTGAGATTAATAATCTTTAAAAGTTATAGAATTAGGAATTAGAAAATTTTCATCCTATTAGGAATGAAATATTTCTGATAGTTTCCTTGTGAAATTTAAAACCTCTACCCCATTTAAAGTATCTTTTGCTTTATGATCATATCATTTTTCATATTTTAAAATTGAAGCTGTATAAGTAAACTAAACTTTTTTTTCCTTTTTTTTTGTGGTAGTGGGGATGGAAACCAGAGGCATTCTACCTCCGAGGTACACCCCCAATCCTATTTTTTATTCTTTATTTTGAAACAGGGTCTCATTAAGTTGTGGAGAGCCTCACTAAATAGCTGAGGCTGGCCGCAAGCCCTTGATCCTCCTGTTTCAGCCTCCCAAGTACTGGGATTACAAACGTAAGCCACCACACTTAGCTCTAATCTAAAGTTTTTACTATGACCAAGGCATGATGTAGAATAGAAGTTCCCAAGATTGTGACTGTTTGCATTTTGGACACTTTTTTTGTGTGTGTGGCTGGACAATTATAATAAGGCCTTTTTGAATTGATGTTTGTAGAACAAGAACATTCCAAGCCTTTTCAGTGTTTTGAGAAACCTGTACTAGTATAGTTATACCCACCAAACATGTATCTCCTTTAAAAAAAAAAAAAAAGAAGATAAAGGGAAGAAATGAGATGGATCATTTTAATTTCTCTAGATTTATGAATTTCCACTTCTCGTGGCCAGTAGGAACACTTACAGATCTTCTGACTCTCCTCTTCTGGTCCTATAGTATGCTTGCATTTCTCTGCCCTCTTTCATTTTAGTCAAGGACATATAACAGCCAGTGAAATGTGTGCCTAAGGACCGGGGTGTTCCCATGTCTCCAGTACTTGGTCACCCTAGACCCCTTAGGGATGACCATGAGCTGCTTCCAACCCCCAGTACATGTAGTAAGAGATATAAATCCTTTTTCATGCTAATCCGCTGAGATTTTAAGGATGTTTGTTACCACAGTATAACTTGGTCTGCATTTTTCATGTCATTCATAAACAGGAGATCTTAGATCAATCAGAGGTTTGTCTTTTTTTAGCATATTGCTTCTCTACCCTCTGCCTCCGTGCTGGGGGGGAAAAAGTCTGAGACTGAAAATCAGGAAAGTGATCACAGAAAGGAAGGGAAACCAGAGAGAGTATTTTCCAAAGACATGGGAGCATAATCCAGTTGTAAGCTTTAGACATACAGAACCTGGACACTCAACTCTCTCCCAAAGCCGGGACTTTCTTTAAGCAACACCAAGGATGCTTATGCTGACTGCAGAGTTGTAGCCACTGTTTATTCATTATCTCTTATGCACTATTATTTTATCTTATAAAAAGATCAGATTTCTTATCTGGATCTAATTTTTAAAGTGCTTCACAGCTCTGTTGTCTTTTGCAGGATTTATAGCTATCTTGGATACAGTCTTGCAAATGCCTTAATCTTGCCAAGATTTCTTCCTCATTACTGAGTTGGCATATTTCTTGGCCCATTCACAGACATCTCTCCCACACTGAGCAGAAACACACATTGAGTAGGCATGCAGAGATAGACACACAAGCTGTTGAGTTTCACATGTCACTGGAGGGTGTGCGCTTCACAAAATACCTTCTCCAAATACCACTGTCTGATTGTTCAAAGTAAGTAAGAACAGAGCTTTATTTCTCCAGAACTTGTAGTACAGTTATATGTATGTGTGTGCACAAGTAATTTCCTTGACAGTGAATAAGGAAAAGTTACATATTTGGTACTGAGAATGGAACTTGGGCTTACTGTATCCCCAAGCTATATCCCCAGCCCTTTTCACTTTTTATTTTGAGATAGGGTCTTTCTCACTAAGCTGCTAAGGCTGGCCTCAAACCTGTGATCCTCCTGTCTCAGCCTCTGAAGTGTTGGGATTATAGATGTGAATCTCTGCACCTGATCAGCTTTTTTTTTTTTTTTTTTGACCCAGGGGTATTGTACCTCCGAACTACATCCCCAGCCCTGTTTTTAGTCTTTATTTTGAAGTAGGGTCTCACTCAGTTGTGGAGGGTCTCACTAAGAACCTAAGGCTGGCCACGAACCCGGATCGTCTGGACTCAGCCTCCCAAGTACTGGGATTACAAGCATGCACCAACTTGCACCTGACCATCTAAAATACATTTTTATATCCAGTATGATCATAGCTGATTTTGACAAGGTTGTTTTATAAAACATCACAAGAACATAGTGAGGAAGCTGAAGTTTTTAGAGAAAGGAAGACAAATTCAGATGATCTAATATTTAATATACTGTGAGTATGGGTGTGAATGTCTCGTTAATGATGATTTTTAATTAGTGCTATTTAGAAATAAGAAAATGAATTGCCAGAATTTCCAACAGTGTTCTCAAGAGCACATGTATAGTGACAAAAATACATCATACAAATGTGCTTAAAAATCTAGAATTCATATATATATATATTCAACTCAGATCATCAGAATTGAGGCAATAGACTCAAAGAGTAGCTCACAAGGAATTGGTAGTCTCACTAGGTATTAGAAATAAACCGTTACCCAGCTGGGCATAGTGGCGCAGGCTTGTAATCCCAGCACTTGGAAGGCTGAGTCTGGAGGATCCGGGTTCGCCGCCAGCCTCAGCTCCTTAGTGAGGTCCTCTGCAACTTAGTGAGACTCTGTTTCAAAATAAAGAATAAAATAGGGCTGGGGGTGTAGCTTGGAGGTAGAATGCCCCTGAGTTCAATCCCTAGTACCGCAAAAAAAAAAAAAAAAGAAGAAGAAGAAATAAACAAATAAACAGTTACCCAGCAGTTCCTTCAAGACCCTGTGTTCCAGAGAGGGGAAAAAAATGCATCAGATCATTTCTATATTTCCCTCATCTTAATGTATTTTTTTCAGGTTCCATTTGATGTGATCTTTTCGTAGTGAATAAATATAGGCAGTGCACCGAATTATTTTGAAGTATTATAAACCCAATGCTGCATTCTGAGCACAGCCAAAATTCAAGTTGCATTCATCTCTCAAGCATTTGACTTGATTCTGCATTTACTATTCATGAGATCCTGGGCTACTGAAAGTTATTCAGATATAGAAGTGATCCTGATGACTAGGTCGCTGCATCTGGACAAACTGTAATCACGCTTTGTAATCTCGCAGTGGGAAACACGAAATTACTGGTATTATATAAAAAGGGCATCACAACGGAAATGGGTTTGCATATACGCAGTATCATTTGTGAATTCTTTGAAGTGTGGCATAAAAACAAAAGAGAGACTATTTCCAGAGGTACACCTGCGGAGTCCAGTTAATTACAACCCTTTGAGGCCTCCACCTTCTTAAAATTCTGTATTCAAGTTCTGCTGTGGTAAAGTAGAACACTGTAACTCTTTATATCCCCCATCCCTAATTTTTTTTTTTTTTTTTTGAGAAAAAAATCGATAGCTGTGAGATACTGGCGAAGAAACTTAACTTCTAACCAAAAATACCAAGACATCATATGAAGAGTACTTTAAATATACAATTAATGGTTTTAAAATCAGACATGTCATATTTTGATCATATCTTTATGGTAAATTCAGTTGACATTATCTCGAAAACTATAGGGAAAATAGTTGTGGATAAGGTTCCTACTAATTTTTGTTATCTCTGTTTATTTACCTTCTGCCTCTACACATAACCAAAGCCTTGCCAGTGTAGATAAATTCCATTCAAAGTTATTCTCCCTGCTGCAGCAAGGTTCAGAGGTCGGGCATGGTTGAAGGAGGTAGTCACTGGGGTAGTCGCCTTGAGGACTTGGGCACTTACTTCCTCTCGCTCTCTCTGCTTCTGGACACTATGATTTGAGTGGCATTCCTCTGACCATGGACAGAAGCTCTGAAAACTCTGGAACTGTGAGCCCCCCAATAAAGCTTTCTTCCTTGTCCCAGGGACTAAAACACTGCCCAATGAAATTGGCAAAGATGAGAGAAGGAAGATGTCTGGATATCATGAAGATGTGGGAAATGGTCACTTTGAAAACCTGGTATTGAGCCGGGCGTGGTGGCACACGCTTGTAATCCCAGCATTTGGGAGGCTGAGACCAGAGGATCCGGGTTCGCGGCCAGCCTCAGCTACCTAGTGAGGCACTCCGCAACTTAGTGAGACTCGGTTTCAAAATAAAGAATAAAAAATAGGGTTGAGGGTGTAGCTCGGAGGTAGAATGCCCCTGAGTTCAATCCCCAGTACCGCCAAAAAAAAAAAAAAAAAAAAAGAAAACCTGGTATTGAGCAAAATATTAAGAATCTCAAATAAGTCATACTATTTGTTTGATCCAGGAAGTCTGAAAACCATTCTATAAGAAGATAAGGGCACATAGATTTTTATCCAGAGGGCTATTTATCAATGTGTATTATGTACAAAAATTAAAAGCAACCAAATTTTTTTATACAATTGTTTTTATATACATATGGCCATTTAAAGTTATGGTTTTGAAAAACATCCCACAAAACACAAAAAAACTGATTATATAAGAAGAAAATGAACAGGACAAAAATGTTCATGTGACATATATGAGAGAGACTATAATAAGATATAATAAAAATAATAATTGTTGGTAATAATTGTAATAATATTACAAGTTATATTTTTTGCATTTTCCTGTATCTCACATTTTATAGTCCCATAAAATGTTTCTAACAGTAAGTTAGGGTACGTTTTTTGAACATATATATCATTTTTATAACATTTTAAATGCATTCAGTATAGAATATATAAGTACTATTTTTGCATTTTTGACTATTCTATTTCTGTTTTCTTAAACCATTTTAGTTTCTATGCTTTACTTTTCAGTAAAAGGTATATTTGGAACATTTTCTCTAGGAAATAATAGTTTTGTATCAACTTCTTTAGCAATGGGTAATTGTTCTTATCATATCAGCATGGTATATTTTATTTAAATATTCCATTATCATTGGATGTTCAATTGAATTTTTTTCAACTTCTACTTTTACATACATTGACCCAGGTAAAAGTTTGTACATACATCTTATTTTCTTAGGATTAATTTTTGTGACCTTCTTCACCAACTAAAACTTCTCTTTAACATTTTCATCTCCTCATCGTGGCTTTCATTAGTTCTTTTTACTTGCCTAAGAATGAACTTTTTTTTTTTTTTTTTTGGTCCTGGATATTGAACCTAGGGGCATTCTACCTTCGAGCTACACCCCCAGCCCTATTTTTTATTCTTTATTTTGAAACAGGGTCTCTCTAAGTTGCGGAGGGCCTCGCTAAGTGCTGAGGCTGGCCGTGAACCAGGATCCTCCGGTCTCAGCCTCCCAGGTACTGTGATTACAAGCGTGCACCGCCACACCCGGCTAAGAATGAACATTTTATCTATTATATTTATGCATCATTTGCCTATGTTCAGGGTCATTAAATTACCACCACCGTGTACTGAGGCCTGTTTTGATCAACCCATGAGCTACAAACAGATTTTGATTTTTTAAAGGGAGAGAGAGAGAAGGGAGAGGAAAAGGGGGGCAGGAGAGAGAGCGCACGTGCGAGCCAGTGTGGGGTAGAAAGGTGGAAGGGAGAGAACACCTGTGGGCAACCAAAAAGAATGCGGGGATCTTCTAGATGTCTTTTTCGCTAAATTATATAAGACCATTCAATCATTAAAATTGTCTACTCTGGGCAGTATTAAAGTGTCATGATTATATGTCATATGTGTACTATTTGTATAAAAATTACTCAGAGTTTTATTGCCAGATACTATACTTTATACAGTTTTTCTTTTCTTTCTTTTTTTTTTTTTTTTTGTTACTGGGAATTTTACCTTCGAGCTATACCCCCAACCCTATTTTTATTCTTTATTTTATTTTATTTATTTTTAAATTTATTTTTTATTGTAGTAATTTGTACAATATAGCATACATCTTTGTTAAGTACAAGTTGTTAAAAACATATTTGCACACAATTCTCATTTGACCCTTTTCCCAGTTTCCACCCCGTTCCCTCCCCCTCCCTCCCCCTCAGGTACAGTTCAGTATTCTTTATTTTTTGAAACAGGGTCTCACTAACTTGCGGAATGCCTCACTAGGTAGCTGAGGCTGGTGGTGAACCCGTGATCCTCCTGTCTCAGCCTCCCAAATACGGGGATTACAAGCATGCGCCACCACACCCGGCCCTTATACAGTTTTGAAGTTCGATATGGATGGATTCAATGCCTGCCTTCCACCACTGACTTCTTCATTTGGCCTCTTTTTCCATTACCTGGAAACTCAATTTTCTTATCTGCAAAATGAATCTATGTTATTAACCACTTTACAAGGACCTAATGAGACTATCCATTAATGCCTAACCTGGTTGCCTATATCCAATACAAGTTTGTTTTTTTTCTTGTATATTGAATCATTTTAATTCTTACATAAATAACTGGAATACATGTATTTTGAGCCCACCTCTTCTGTAGAGTAGTGAGTAAGTTACTTTATTACTCTGGGTCTCAGTTTATAGATATATAAAGTTGAGATAGTAGTACCTGTAATGTGTTATGAATGTTAAATCATTACCTGTAGTAAATAAAACTCCTTAGAACAATTTCTGGTAAATAAGTCCTTAGTAAATATATTGGCCATTAACTTATCATTTCAATGATATTTTCAACTATATATATAGTATTGTTATTATATTTTTACTATATATATTTATAATTTCAGAATTTTTGAAAAATAACAGATATAGATGTGCGTATGGAGAAGCTTAAATTATTATTTTCATATTCTTCCATTTCACTTAGAAAAATAATGATGTTTCATGGCACCTGTGCTGTACAAATATTGCTCTTCATGAAGCCTTTGTTTGGAACACACTGTAATCGTTTGTTGCAATTTTGCTGTATCAGACTTTTGGAGCTCCCTATGCAAATAGAGTGATATTTAAGTAGGCTAGCACCTAGATCAATTTCAGAACCACTGTGTCCAACAGGGAAGGAAAACGCTTGGACACTTTACTGCATGTGTCTCCCCTTCCTTCCTTCTTAGATAGGAAACTGCTTTCTTGCAGTTGGAAACATCTCTTCACTCTCAGTGCAATGAAAACTGAGGAGTCACTTGGGAAGACTGAGTAGTATGCCACAGGGAACTAGGAATGTTTGAATCTGAAGTGAGCAACTCTTGAATTTATGTGTGCGTATGCATGTGCACACAGAAGAAAAGATGTCTCTGTGGTGCAAATAGGTCACAGAAAATAACATCCCAACTGGACTGAGTTAGTTGTTTCATGCCCTTGGTCCGTTCTGAGCTACCTGTGGAAATTAGGGATCAGAACTAGTGATTGATTTTGTGTGTGTGTGTGTGTGTGTGTGTGTGTGTGTGTGTTACTTACTAGGGATTATACTCAGAAAATTCTACCACTGAACTAAACCCTTAGACCTATTTTTTTATTCTTTATTTTGAAACAAGGTATCACTAAGTTACGAAGGACCTAAGTAACTGAGGCTTTCAGAGTCCAACTGTGATTGTATGTTTAATTGAAGTAGCCTAGTACACACTATTAAGCAAAATGAAAACTTATTGTTAATCTTTGCTTTCAGAGAATACGGAGCCATTGATGATGTAGATATTGATCTGCATATTGATGTTAGCTTTCTCGATGTAAGTATCAATTTCTCTAGTATGACTAGTACATTTATTTTTATTCCAGGAAGAATCTTAATTTGGGGTTGTTTTGTAATATTGTTGGATATGTATTGGCTTTGTTGCAGTGAATAATGAATAAATTCTATATCTGGTCAAAGAAACAATGATTTTATATATTTATCTCTATCCATGTATATCTTTTAAATTAGTTCTCTTAATATATTCTGAAATTTATATGCTTTTATTATAGTACATCATTATGTAAGTTTTCACTTTCATTTTTCATACTTAAAAGCAAAAATTAAGAGTACTTTGGCCTTCTTCACACAAGTGGTTTTTGAGATAATTTGTAGGCCTTCATGATCCATCTATATTTGGCAGAAACTATAAAATTATTTTTTCATTTTTAACTCTTTAAAATGACTAATTCATCTTTTAAATATGTTTTTGCAGGAGGAGATTGCTGTGGCTTGGGAAGTAATTCGAACAGAACCAATAATTGTCCGACTACACTGTTCACTTACACAGTATTTAAATGGCCCAGGTTAGTTTTGAAAACCAACTAAGCTCTACCCTGTGCTTTAAACAAAATGAGTTCATTTGGTAATTCTGCAAACAAGTCCTAAATATCTTGATAATGATATTAAATAAGCTAATATCCTAAGAAACATGGCTCATTGCTAATATTACTTAATGAACAATGAACAAAAATATGCAACATTTAGTTTATAGATTTTCATAAACTAATAAGTTTCTGTGAAACAAACATGATAAAACTCAAAATGAAATATAGTAGAAACTTAGTAACTGTATTTTGTGTTAAACTTAGATTTAACTGCTTCTCTTTCTGATTCTGAAATTTAATTTTCATCTTTATTCCACCTTTGGTTACCCATGAATTTAGCCCAAATATCACAATGTATTGTTTTAGAAAATGGAGGCAGTAATAGTTCTTTTCATGTTTTGAATGCTAAAGGGATTATGATGATGTTGTATTTCAACTGAGCTGTTTACAGCAAGAGACCCTAACTCAATGGGCTAAAATGTCTTCCTGTCAACTAGTCCACACCTGCAGGTATATGTACAAACACCACACACAGACACACACACACACAGTCATATCTGTTCATACTTGTCCAGTTATCAACTGCATAGCAAACCCCTAGAGAACTTGAGAGCACCTTGTCCCTGGCTGTTCTTCCCAGTCATCTGGGCAGTTCTTTCCTGCAGTCTCCCATGACTGCACTTAGTGGTACGTGGGGCTGGTGGCATTGAAAGGTCTCACTAAGTTGGAGGCAAAAGATGCTGTGTGTTAAAATGACCAGCAGTGGCCATCCTGGCCTTCAGCTGGTATTACTGACTATACAGTGCCTCCCTTACACATGGCTGCTGCTTGTGGTTTGCCCTTCTTATATACCATGGAGAATGAAGTCCAAATGTTCAAGATACAGGATGTGGATGCTCCTGGGAAAAGGCATAGTGGATCTCTCCTTGTTTTCTGTTGATAAACGCAGTCAATGAACCATCCCAAAATCAAGGGATGAGAACATAGACAGCACCTCTTGAAGTTGTGGCTGTCTTTAGCACACATATGCTACTCTGTTATCTGTACTTTTCTTTAGGCGTACCATGAAGCATAAATCTACTCTCAGTTTTCACAAAAAAAAAAAGTTGTAAGTTTGTTCTTACAAATTTATGAAATACAGGAAAAGCTTTCATTTCGAAAATTAGCTACCTGTTTCTATTTTTGTATGATGCAGTATATCTAAATTAATCAACTCTTAATACAAATAATGTATACTAACTGATGTGGCAATTCTAGAGAGTGAAAAGCATGATAAATATTTTATTCTGATTATTTAAAATATATAGAAATGCTCCAAAAAAAGAAAAAAAATCATCATTCATAATCCCTCCATACTGAGAAAAGTATAGTTTGGTGATTTTGTTTGCTTTGGATGTACAGTTTATTCTTAATAGCCATGCACCTTAATGTTATGTCATGAGACCATCCTCAAGTCATTAAACAAACTAAAAAAGAATGAACTGTAGTGCTGGGCATGGTGGCACACACTTGGGAGGCTGAGACAGGAGGATCTGGGTTTGTGGCCAGCCTCAGCTACTTAGTGAGGCCCTTTGCAACTTAGTGAAATCCTGTTTCAAAATAAAGAATAAAAAATAGGACTGGGTGGGGCAGTAGCTCAGGGGTAGAATATTCCTGAGTTTTTCAATCCCCAGTACTGCCCCCCCCACAAAAAAAAAAAAAAGAGAGAATGAACTGTAGTATCTACCCAGTATTCCCACATATAGGTTTGTAGGATTTTATTATTTTCACTGTATTATCTTCCTTCCTTTCGTCCTTCCTTCCTTCCTTCCTCTTCATAAGTTTTTTCTGATCTTTATTTTGCTCCATCAAGTAAATTTTTTTCACAATTTTGATGAGTTTGATGTTTCTATTATTTTTAATTTGGCCACATTCCTTACTGAGTTCATATTATGCTGTTTTCATTTATTACTTTCATTTTATTTCTTAAGTATCATTTTGAGTCTCATGAACATTAATCATTTTATTTCTATAGATGCCCCCCCCCCCTATTATATTCAGGCTAGAGTAGAAATGTACGTCTTTTAGAAATGTAGGTGTTTTGTATATACATTTTTTTTCATTAAGAAGAGGAAAAAATATTCTACTCTCACTGTACTTTAGATTAGGTAGTTCTGACATCTGACGGCTATTGGGGTTGGGTTGGGGACTCAAGTGACACAGCGTGTTTTCCTGAGACACCAGCTTGCAGCCCTGGGTTCCAGGCCTCCTGCTCTGCACACTTTGCTGCTAGCAGCTCACACCTACCACACTTTGTCCTTGGTCACAGGAGCTATTCTTTCCTGGGAAGAACAGGTATGTGCTGCAAGTTCTTCACCTTCTCCCCGCCCTTTGACTCTGTGGGAGTACAGTGACCTAGCTACTTGACCTCAAAGTTAGACGAACTTGGAGGTGTAATTTATGCTTCAGTGTTATCCACTGGCCGGGGCTGAAGCTGGGACTTCATTGTATTTGTGTTCTTGTTGGGCCTTTACTGTCCTTCTCCCTCTCCTCACATCCCTTTATTAGTCTCTTCTGAGATGAGTTTTTAGTAAATTCTTTGCGTCCTAATCCTTATTCACTCAAGGTGGGCTTCTGAGAGATCTTGAGATTAGATGGTGGGTCAGGAAGGGGTTGACATCTGCTGAGGGAGGAAGCCTGTCAGGCCAGCTCTTTGCTACCTGTACTGCCCGACATTGCCCCGAGCATGCTTTGCCTCATGGCTTATTTGCCCTCTTATTTTGAGATGTGTTGGTACTGGTTGGCTGTAAACTTCCTCTTCTCTTATAGAGTGGGGAGTTTAGAACCAGCCATTTAAGTCCCTAAAGATTGCTTTCATTTGCTCTTTATGTGATAAAATTTACTGAAAGTTTCTTATATGAGGACAGAATTATTCCACATTTCTGGCCCTCTTGTTGGTTTTCTCCTATTTCTATAATGCAGTGGTTAAATTGGGTCTTGTTCAATGTAACTTACATTGCTATCTTACTAGTAAATTCCCCCAAAAGTTATTTTTCTCTTGTTGAGAATTTGAGGAAAAAACTGTGATTAAAAATAGGCAGTAATGTGTAATATATGAGTAGAACTTCAGATGATGTTACTAAAAAGGAACATATAATTTTTTATTCCAGAAGAAAGAATTAGGTTTTATCCTACTTTATAATTTCAATTATTGCAAGCAGATGAAAATGAGTAGTTTGTAATATGTCTTTGAAGGTATCAGCATTTATAGTAAAATGAACTTGCAAAATATGTGTGACGAATTCAAGATGTAGACCGACCTACTTAACAGTTCTTTTTGAAAAGCAATTATTCCTGCGTTTTGGAAATGTAGGTATGAATAACACTTATTTGAACTACAATATTTGGCTAGGGTTAATCTGACAATATTGATGTGAGTAGATGGAAATGATAAGAGTTGAAGACATGCATATCTTTATCCACATTGAAACTAAAGATAATTTTTATTATACCTGGGGGAATATGTTTTAATCAAAGACATGACGAATTTTTTTTTTTTTTTTTTTTTTTTTTTTTGAGGGACTGGGGATGAAATCCCAAGAGCATTCTATCTGTCTCAGCCTCCCAAGTACTGGGATTATAAGCGTGTGCCACCTTGCCTCGCTTAATTTATTATATCTTATAATAATATAGATGTTTTGTAGAATTGTTGATATGAAATTCCAGTTTCTGATTGAAAGGACAAGCCTGCTTTCAGTTGAAAATGATGAACAACTAACATTATTTTAAAGTGCTTTTCTGTGCAGATTGCCCTATGATTGGTACCTCTATATGTGGGCGTGGTCGGTGTTAGAATAATTTTCACATATTTTGGGCAGCCCCGGCTCCATTTGAAATTCTATGAGAGATAATGAAAAACTGATTAACTCACAGTTTTTTAAATTTGAAAATGTATTTCTAGTACATTTTTTCAAGTTCTTCCTCATTTCCTTGCCACCCCCAAATAAACCTAATGGGAAATTTGATTGTATTTGAAGTGAACTTGTAAGTAAATTTGGGAAGAATGAACATTTCAAAGTAGTAATACCTATTTTTGCTATTAAAATACATTTATTGTAGTTCCTGATTTTACATATTAGTAAAATTTTGTATTTTTTCTTTTTTGGCTTAGGTCACTCATTTTCAATGAGTTTATGCCCAAGTATTTGGTATTAACTTAAAAATTATTAAATTATTAGCATTAGTTTAAGTTGTTTTTAAATTCACAGAAAATTTGAAGATAGTACAGATGTTTCTATGATTTTGTGTGTGTGTGTGTGTGTGTGGCACTGGAAATTGAAGTCAGAAGCATTCTACCTTTGTGCTGCACCTCCAGCCCAATTTTATTTCTTATTTGGAAAGTGGGTCTCACTAGGTTGATAAGATTCTCACTACTTGCTGAGACTGTCCTGGAACTTGTGATCCTCTTTTCTCAGTCTCCCAAGTACAGGGATTACAGGCGTGCGCTACTAAGCCTGGCTTTCTGCAATTATTGATATTTTATATTAGTACATTAAGTATAATTAATTACAGTTAATTGCAGTATATATTGTATCATTGGAACTTTGGAATGTTTTTGAAAGCCTTTTGTGAGCTCTTTCAGTATATTCTAAGATTTTGGGGTCATTTAGATTTTATTGCTCCTAAATGTCTGTATTTTATGTTTTCTTAGAAAATTTATTGTCTTGATAAAATGTTTTCTAGTTATGTATGATATCATTAAATTTTGAGATTGTGTTAATAATTTGCAGGAGTAATTTATATACATACATATATGTTTATATACACATTTGTGTCTATTATTATTTCTTCTATCTCACACAAGTTCCATAGTGAAGGTTTTAGTTCTTATAGTCCATGTTGGATTTTTCTACCTTTTAAAAATAAGCCAAGTCCCTTTAGTTTCTCTTCCTATCTCTTCCCAGTCACTTTTCCTTTCCCTCTGTTAAAAGATTATGTCCTCTTGTATCCTCTGAGAGAAAGCGTGCAGCATGTTCTCATTTTTTTTAAAAAATAAATTCCACTGAATTTTCAAGATGGTAGAGTTTTTTATTCAGTTTTAAATCTCAGTGACCCTGGTTTTGTGTAGGTGGGAATGGAGTGATGTCTACTCTATCAATCACTCTTTGTATAAGGATTAGATTATTCTTGGGAAAGACATCAATTGTTTGGTGATACTAACACCAGCTCTCCTTGTTTAGTGGAGCTTGCATCTCTGAGTTATGGGCAATGTGGGGAGTGAGGCGTTGAATACGCCATTTTGGGTTAGAATGTGGAGCTTGTTGTGTGAGAATGTCCTACTAGCCAGGCGGTCTCTGCTCTGATGACCTGTAGTCCCAACCCTTACTGACATCAGCTCTGGCTGAGAGATCTCCAATACAGTGCATCCTTTAATTTGTGCACTCAGTCCCAAGTAAAGCATTGTTACAGCAATTCTCCTTTTCCTTCATTTTTTTCTTCCTTTTTCTTTCCCAGAGATTCCCAACCAGCAAATGAAAATTTCTTTCATCTTAACACCAAATGTTGTCCTTAAATCCTCTATCGTTTGGTACCCTAGTGCTGTGCTTTCCTTGTTTGTTAAATTTCATTATGACAGTTTTCTCTATTCACTCACTTCATTTCTTTCACTTTTTTCTCTCCTTCAATCCACTCAAATCAAGTACCATCCTTTCAGAAACACCACTCTTTTCATTGTATCCAGTGACCTCAATATGGCTAAATGGTTCTGTGACCAATCTTGTGTCCTCATCTTAATTAACTTAGCAGCATTTGGTCACCGTTTGCCCCTTCGTTGAAGCAATTGTGTGAATTTGTGTTGAGAGCAGCAGCACTCCGGAGTTGCCCATCCTCCAGGTCATTCCTCTCCTGGCTCCTCTGCTGGTGTCTGAATGTCCGTGCGCTCAGAGCCTCATCCTCAGACTCTTCACCTCCATCTGTAGTCACTGAGTGTTTTCTCATCTAGCATCATGCCTTCAAACACACACATCCTCTGGGTATTTTTAACTTGTATCTTCAGTACGTTCCTCTCACCCAGATGCCCACAAGCTGGCCTTCTCTATCCAGGTGCCCACTCAACTGTTCTACTCCAGCTCAGTAAACAGCTCAGATTTAAATACTTAAAATCAAGTAACCAACTTTCTGCACCTCTCCAAACCTGTTCCACTTGCAGTCTTTTATGTAGTGGCAGTCAGGAAATTTCCTCCTCAGAGGTGCTCACAAGACCTTGATCTACCGACATACCCAGAGTCCAGCCCTTCAGCGAGATCTGTCCACTTTCCTAGAAAGTGTGAATGCAGAATGTTCATCCACTTCACTGATTGACGCCATGGTAGCTTGTATCTCAGTTAGTGCAGTCTATATCTCTCCTTTTGCTCTTTTACCACTTTCTCACACAGCCCCAGCCGTGGTCCCTCTGCTCTCATGTCCTAGCACAGTGACTTGTTCACCCTTCTCCCTACACTGGTCTCTTGTCTGTCTCCTCCCACTGCAGGGACATATTTGTCTCTCTGTGTATGGTTTCTCATCTCTCATGACTGGCACAGAGTGCACACAACACATAATCTTTAGGGTAGTGAATAAGCATCTATGAGAAACTTAGAGATTACTAATTTCAAGAAATAGTTATTGAGTTAAAAAATAATATAAAATATACTTGGCAAAAATAGGAACCACCTGAGAGGGCACATTTTGAAAAATACATCTCCTATGCTTTTTCCTCATCTCCCACTGGTGTTATTCTAAAAATGTTTTATGAATATACAAATGTATGTCTTTTCCACTTATGAAATATGGTGTACCAACTGACCTATATGTATCTATTTGTTTATTTTAGAGATTATTTTTCATTGTTGTACACATTATGCATCAGTATAAAGATACATCGGTATATAATGACCAATAATGATCTCACATATGTATATTTCGTATATGTAAAATTATGTAGCCAAATATAGAACTGTTTGCACACTGCTCTTAAGTGCATGTCTATACATGCATAATATTACTATTTCATCCTTTTTCCTGGTTGATGGTTGGGTTTCAGTTCAATACTTGACTCTGATTTTCTTTCTTTTTTTTTTTTCCTTTTCAGTGCCCACTGTTGATGTCTTTCAGATTTCCACAAAAGAGCGATTTGGATTGGGACATCAGCTGAAAAAGTAAGTCTGCCAAAGAATTAAAAACTGAATTTCTGTTCAAAAGAAGTGAATTCTCATTTTGCTCATTTAGTTCCTGTTTGTGCTCACGAATACTTTTTTGAAGTGAGCCCTCGTAAAGGAAATCATCCGGATGCTATGATTTGTATCTGTGATTTGGGCAGCAGGCCTCCCTTTCCAGCCTGGGGTCAGGGGCCTTCTATTTGCCAGGCCATTTCCACCCTTGCACTCCACTGGAAGGTGGGTCTGTGAGGACACAGATTCTCTTGTCTCTAATGTGACTAACCAGGAGAGTAAAGAGAATAAGGTGGGAGTGTTCACTGCCCCGGTTCCTTCTCCCGGTCGCCCTGACTTGGTTCCGTTCTGCTTTGGGATGTAGGCTTTGCATGACTCTCTTTCTTTCCAGGTTCCAGTGGTAGTTCCCACTGCCAGGTCCTTGGGGCCTGGAGGTGGTAAAAGGGTAGCAATCTCTTACCCTGGGCTACTGTACTATTTCCTATACCTACACCTTTAAAACTTTCTTTTTGTAAGCAACTGTTTCCTATTTGAACCTTGATTAAAATAGTGACGCTGTTTTCTTTTATAAATAGAGTGGGTGGTGGTGCCTGGTTTATCCTCCTCCTTCTATTTTGGTACTGGGGATTGAACCCTGGGGCATTCTACCTCCAAGCTACATCCCTACCCCATTTCTGTTTTTGAAACAGGGTCTCAATTAGTTGCTGAGGCTGGTCTGGAAACTGAGGTCCTTCAGTTTTAGCCTCCCAAGTATTGGAATTACAAGTGTGGGCCACCACAATTAGCTAGACTTGTTTCTTTAAAACTACTACGTATATAATTAATTTGAATGGTCATATACATTGTTTAATACGTCGTTATTAGCACATATACCCTTTTATGTAATCACTATGATTCTGACATGCAAGCGCAAGTTTTTAAATAGACCTGAAGTAAAAGTGAATGGCAGAGCCGGGCGTGGTGGTGCATGCTTGTAATCCCAGCATTCGGGAGGCTGAGACTGAAGGATCCGGGTTCGCGGCCAGCCTCAGCTACCTAGTGAGGCACTCCACAACTTAGTGAGACTCGGTTTCAAAATAAAGAATAAAAAATAGGGCTGGGGGTATAGCTCGGAGGTAGAATGCCCCTGAGTTCAATTCCCAGTACTGCAAAAAAAAAAAAAAAAAAAAAAAGTGAATGGCAATATGTTTTGAGCATCAAGAAAAGATGATTGAAGCTCTGTGTATTGTATTATAACATCTCACAGAGGCTTACTGATGCCTTTTTCTTTTCTTTTTTTTTGTACTAGGGATTGAACCTAGGGACATTCTACCACCAAGCTACAACCCCAGTCCTATGTTTTATTCTTTATTTTGAAACAGGGTTTCGCTAAGTTGCAGAGGGCCTCACTAAGTAGCTGAGGCTGGATGCGAACCTGGATCCTTCAGTCTCAGCCTCCAAAGTACTGGGATTATAAGCATGCGCCACCACGCCCGGCTTCTGTTTGTTTTTTTTGTTTTGTTTTGTTTTGTTTTTAATTTTTAAGTCTACTTTGTATTAAAACCTACCTTTGAACCTGCTTTTGTTTTTGTTTGGGGGATGTATTGTATCCCTCTCTTAGAGATTCAAAAACAAGTACAGCAGAAAGAAAATTTTCTCTTTAAAAGGAGAAACACTAGTAATTTACAGATACAAGGAGGGGCTTTCAGTTCTCTCTACAGTCAGGCAAGCCTTGGTGTGAGATCAGGCATCATCCTTAGGCCCATTCACCTGTGATTCGCTTGTTGGGTTCTCCTGAGGGAAATGCAGATGCCACTCACGTGCTCCCCATTGGTGACCTTCCACGAAGTGAGAATGTGACCCCCTCTTCAGACAAGAGTCCTGACAAACCTGTTTTTCATACAGTGACATGAAGTCACCCTTGTCGAACTGAGGGCAATTTTACTTATCTATTAATTTTCAGTTTTTAAAAATTTGACAACTATACCATTTATCATGTATGACATGTTTCGAAGTACATATGTACCTTGTGGGATGGTTAAATCCAGCTAATTCACAAATGCATTTGCATTTTTCAAGATTTTTATTTTAATTAAGTTTATTCTTTAACTGATGCATGAAGACCTAAATATTATACATGTCAATGAGATATGTGTGATTTTTTTATACATGTGTGCATTGCGCAATATTTGAGTCCATTTATATATATATATATATATATATATATATATATATATATATATATCAAACATCATTTCTTAATGGTGAAAACATTTAAAATCCTTTTTTCTAGCTTTTTGGGATATATAGTACATAATTATTATCTACAGTAACCTTACTATGCAACACCACACCAGAATGACTTACTCTTATCTAATTTTAACTTAGTTTCGCTCCCTTTTGCCAACTCTCCCCTGCCTCTGGTAACCACCACTTGACGACTCTCAACTTCTCTGAGATCAAGATTTTTAGTTTCCTCATATGAGTGAGATCATGCATTTCTTATTCTGTGCTTGAATTATTTCACTTAATATAATGGTTTCCCGTTCCATCAGTATTTCTGCAAATGACAGGATTTCTTTCATTTTTATGTCAGAGTAGTATTCTTTTGTAGATATACCACATTTTCCTTATGTATCCATCATCTGATGGGCACTTATCTTGTTTCCCATCTCTTGGCTATGGTGAGTAGGGGCATGGTAGTGCAAATGTTTCTTATCATACCAATTTGATTTCCTTTGGATGCAATACCCAGGAGTAGCATTGGTGGGTCGTAAGAGTTCTACTTTTAATTTTTTGAAGAGCCTTCCATGTAATTTTCGTAATAGCTCTGCTAATTTACATTCCCACCAACAGGGTGCAAGGTTTCCTTTTTCTCTACTACTTTTCCAGCTCTTAGTATCTTGTGTGTTTTTGATGAGAGCCAAAGAACTAACTTTTAAAACATAGGCATATATGTATTTCAGCTAGCCATAGTCAGAATATAAACAGTGAATCCTATACTTGTTAAAATATCAGCTGTAAAAGTCTGTATTTATGGAGAATTCTTGAAGGGTTATTTCTTCCTTTTCATCTGTGAATTTACTGTAAATGTATCGAGAGACCATTAGACAGCTATAGACATAAGTACGTGATTTTAAGTTCTTCATCATTTTGCAGTCTACGTGTTCCCTTTTCTTTTCATTATCTGGTTTCATCCGTCAGCCTTTTTGGGACAATATTCCAAGAAAAAACATTTTGAAACTATTTCATTTACCAAATAGGGAAGTTACTAAGGTCATTTTGCATGAGGCAGGAAAGCCCATGGGTGATGGCCGGGGCTGAGACATCACGGGGTTTTTTTTTTTTTTACTTTACATTGAGGCAGTATGGATGACATTTGAAGATTGGGGAGAGAGGCTCTTATAATTCCCCAGTGTTCAGTTTAAATATGTGCAAATTCAGAATTAGATAATAAACCCATAATATTTAGTGTTTTCCACACTATATTATATAATGTTCTCTTCTAAGGACCCACGGGAGACCTATCCTCAGCTCTCTCTCCTAGGATTAAGAATGCTTTTCCAGTAGACTTGTTTTGAGTCCTTATCTCACATGTCTTAGAGTGGAGCCTGGAACCTTCTCTACATTATCCTACCAATGTAGGGGACTACCTCACTAGGGCACTTTTTTTTTCTTCTGTGATTTTTCTCTTTAATCTGTTTCTTCCTTTGTTTTTTTCTTTCTTTTTTTTTTCTTTTTGGGGTGTGTGTGTGTGTGTGTGTTTATGTGCTCTTGTATGCACATAATGATTTCTTTTTTTAAGTGAGGTAGTTTTGATTGATCAAGATAGGAAATCAGCCAGGCGTCGTGGCGCACGCTTGTAATCCCAGCATTCGGGAGGCTGAGACCAGAGGATCCGGGTTCGCGGCCAGCCTCAGCTACCTAGTGAGGCACTCTGCAACTTAGTGAGACTCGGTTTCAAAATAAAGAATAAAAAATAGGGTTGAGGGTGTAGCTCGGAGGTAGAATGCCTCTGAGTTCAATCCCCAGTACCGCAAAAAAAAAAAAAAAAGATAGGAAATCACAGAATTCCAAGAATAAATATCTTAGCCCTCTTAATGCTTTCTTGGTGCATCACATGAGCTCAGAAAAAGAAATTGTGTATATTATTCCAATCCTAAGAATGAAAATATTTTTTTTTTTGCTTGCGGTACTGGGGATTGAATTCGGGCATTTTACCTCCGAGCTATATCCCCAGCCCTATTTTCTATTTTTTTATTTTGAAAGAGGGTCTCACTAAGTTGAGGAGTGCCTCATTAGGTGGCAGAGGCTGGCCGCAAACCTAAATCCTCCAGTCTCAGCCTCCCAAATGCTGGGATTAGAAGCGTGCGCCACCACACCCCGCTCCTAAGAAATTCAAGACAGCTGTTCTGTTTTCTGTTCAGCAACCTAAAATAACATGTAACATGTTTTATGAACATAATATGCAAACATCCAAATGATTAATTTATTTCAAAGTTGCTTGCTCTCATGTATAGATTTAACACAGAAACTTTGTTAGTATGAACTGGAATTTTTTTCATGATCCTTGATAAATGTCAATCTGATACATATTTAAATTTCCTTAATGACAAGTGGTTTTGGTTGTGATCCTTAGGGTTACGTCTAAAATCACGTAATTAAAAAAATATCTGATCTCATCTTCACAATAATTCATAAGAAGTAGCTCAAAGAGCTTATTTTCTCACAAACGTTCAAGAAGGAAGGCAGATGTAGAATCCAGTCTATTTGTTATTGTTTAGGTTTGTTTTCAGAGAATAAGAGGACCTCATTACACGCTTTCTGTGATTTTTTTTTTTTTAATCTGTTGTGTTTTGGGCAGCAAGGCAGACTTATTAGTAACACCAGCAGGTGCTCATTCGGTGCTTGCTGTGTCAGCCACTGTTGTAAATGCTTTACATAGATTAAGCTCCTTGGTCTTTACAACCGCACTATAAAGAACAGGTACTATTGCCATCACATTTCCCACATGATGAAAGCAAGCAGCAGATCTGGAATTTACCTGCAGTTCAATACTATTGACACATACACAACCGTTTGCCTAGAGAAGATGTGGGATGAACTTTTAACATTGAGTGAATATCAGGAGAATGTGAAGTCAATTAAAGAGCCCAAAAGAAAAAAAAAAAAAACACTTCCGTATTTTCTCATTTCTGACCTGAAACAATGGCAGTGATTAGCCCCATAGGTTTTCTATAATCAATGGCTGAGCAAATCAGAGACAGCGGGGATAATCTTGAACTTTGTGTGACTTTATGCTGTGTCTGAATTGATCAAAGTGAAGTTGTATTTATGGGAGGGAAAACATTGCAAATCTTGTTTTACCTCAGATAGATACAGCACATATAATTGGTATGAATTCTTCATTGATGAATCTCTCATTCATAAAACCAAATTCGATTTACAATTTAAGTACAATTCAAAATAAAACACTCAAAATTTAAAGTAATACTGTTAATTCAGTTTGATGGATGATATTATTTTCCTGAAACTTGCTTTTACCGTTGAAGAGTAATACTGGCTGCTACAGAGAAGAGTTATTTTGCAATCAGCTTGAAGGAAATCGTAATGTAGCCCACCCACCCTGACTCTTCTCTATCAAAGTGATGCTGAAATCTTTGTTGGAAAGCTGACATCATCTGCTTGTCACTTGATGCAAGCATACAGTTTACCTTCAAATCCTTTTCTCTTCTTTTATCATCAGCCTATGGCAATCACAGTAATTTTTCTTGGTGACAGCACAGTAGTAAACACAAACTCAAGTGAATACTGAAATCTTTTAGTGGCTCTCTAGTATGAGAATGTGGTATATCTATGAGATAGTCTTGTAGATATACTTCAGATTACCCTTGGAATAAATGTCATATAAGAATTAATCTTTGCGTATCCAGGACCTACGAGTTTGAGTATTCAAGCTTAAAAACTAGCAATTTTAGGTGTTGAATTCACCCTTTAGAATGCCAATGTAACATGAAAGTGGGAAAAATTTTAGCCATTTTTGACCTGTTTATTTTTTGTTCCTGTTAGCTTATCCAGATCAGGTAAGCACTTGCTGGCCTGCTCAGGGATGGTGCACAGGACAAGGACTTTTTTTACATAGTAGGATAACAGTGTTACAGAGTATGGGATCAATGGGGATTTCTTTTTAGTTATGGGGAGAAATACTGATCCTAATATTACTATTACATTTAAATCCTGCTGAGATCCCGGGTGACAACAACTTCAAACATGAAGTGTAAGATGAGACATTGACATTTCCTAGTCCTGGACTCTAAAGGAAAATTTACTAGGAACTTGGAATCAACACTGCAGTTTTATTCTTTCTCACCATTTCTATTGCTCAAAACACCCAGAATAATTCTATACATGTCTTTTTTTTCTGAAATCATCACAGATAGCAGAAGAAATGTTGGCAGAGTAAGCCTAAGGGATATGCTTTCTGGTGATCTGAATTAATTTGTTAAGACCTGGAGGGTCTTGGGCAATTTAATAACTGGCCTTGTGCTACGAGTCACACCTGTCTCTGAGCAGCACATGCTATGCATGTGTCAGTCCTTATTTGATAATATGCATAGTATAGTTCTATCACTGTTATTCAGGCTATCTTGGGCATATTTCTTTTCTGTATGTGAAAAGTGTGTAGTAACAGCTACTTCCTGGAAGTGTCCTGAGAATTAATGGGGGAAAAATGTACATGTAATGTTTCTATTATATTTCTTGGCATATCATAACTGATAAACAAATATTGGTGCCATTTTCTTCTTCCAAAGGCAGTCCAGGTTATTAAGAACTGAAAAGAGACAGATAGTCAACATTGAAGTATTTGCGAAAGGAAATGAAAATGATGAGTTTATTGCACAATTAATGAAAATTTCATATCTACTTAATATCAGCAGTAAGGGACTTGGGAGATAGGATACAGAGAAGCTACCCAGCCTGACAGCCTTCTCAGCAAACAGTGCTCTGTCCAAAGTCCATAGATGGCATCACAGAACTCTTTATACTATAAGCACTGATGAGATGAGTTTTTTTAAAAACAGAAAAAATTGAGGATGGGAATTATGAAATTTCTTCCTTATATAGTGTTTAAAAATGTTTACGAATAAACAAATTTTTAAAGGTACTGTATTACAGGTAAATTTGCTTTGCTGAAGATATTGTTGGCTGATCAGTTTTACATAGAATGAGTTTTGCAGAGGTTATTTCTACATACAGTTTCACAGTTTTATTTTGTTTTTATATTCATGAAGCAAAATAAAGAAGAAAATCCAATAAAAAATCAGTTTTACTTAAAATAATTCAGAATATATTTTGGCATGTAAGCAAAAGTTACTCCATTCTATCAACTCATCCGTCATATTTGGATAGTTAAGTCATATCAATATTATAATTATAATAATTTTCATAATTAGTAATTAGTTTCACTTGATGTGCTATAACTAGTCACAGTAATGTCCTGGTAATTTGCTATAGAATGCCTTCCGACTTATGAGAAATTTTGTGTATTCCTAAATTAGCATCTTACTGATTACTGTGTGCTTATTTTGCTTAGATAGATGCATAATAAGTATAGACATATTAATTTAAATCACCTTGGAACCGTGATAACAGAGTTACGTTTGGATTGACAGAATCATGCAGACATTTGTCACACAGCAGTGGAAGCAGAGCAAAGAAAAATCCAGTTGCCTGCACAACAAAAAGTTGTCAGAGAAGAAGGTGAAGTCTCCCCTACATCTGTTTTCTACTTTGCGCAGGTCGGTAACAGTCAACTCCCTCAATGTCTTAATAATGCTGAAGTTCCAATAGTCCACGGTTATTTGGTGTAAAGCATTCTTTCTACAGTCTTGACATCTGTTTAGATGATCGTGTGTACATTTGTAGCTTTTATTTCTTTGTCATCAGTTATATTTACTAAAATTTCATTCTTTTGTAATCACATAGAATTTCCTAACTAAATTTTCTATCCAGGGCTGTGGGTTAGGTAGGAGAGAGAAAACATTCAGAATCTTCTTTTGCTTCTCAGAAAACGTGATTTGATTCCTGTGCTCAGTCTGTACATTAGTTTTACCTGGGTAGGCTGTATTTAAATGAGGTGGCACAGGTGCATTGCAGTGGAGTTCAGTCTGAGCATAGCACGTGCTCTCCACAGCCAGTTAGATTTATGATTCTCTCTGTATCAATTCTTGTTCCCTTTGAAGGTCGCCAAGTTATCCTCCCCCTGGTTGTGGCAAAAGCAAATCCAAACTGAAATCTGAGCAAGATGGAATCTCCAAAACGCATAAGCTGCTGCGGAGGACTTGTTCCAGCACAGTCAAGACTGAGGACGTGTGCGCCGCAAAGTCGCACCGGACCTTTGGTCGCTCCCTGTCCAGCGATCCCAGGGCTGAACAGGCCATGTCAACAGTTAAGTCGCACAAACTCTTGACTCGTCCCTGCTCTGCAGCCGTTAAGCAAGAGGACTGCCTCACCCTGAAGTCGCATAAGTTATTGACTCGATCTTGTTCTGGGGACCCACGATGTGAGCACAGCACCAATTTGAAGCCTCACAAACTGTTGAGCAGGTCGTACTCCAGCAATCTCAGAATGGAAGAGCTGTATGGACTGAAAAACCACAAACTGCTCAGCAAGTCCTACTCCAGTGCCCCCAAGTCATCCAAAACTGAGCTTCTCAAGGAACCTACTGCAGAGGGCAGGAGGCTCTCTCTTACCTCAGGGCTTATTGGTATCTTAACACCATCTTCATCTTCATCTTCCCAGCCTGCTGTGCGTAAACATTTTCCTCTTGAGTTCTTAAATGTTAGCTGAGGGGCAGTGAACTTTCTTTTTCTCCATGAGATCTGGTGGAGGAAAGGACCGGGATGAGTGGTTTTTGTTTTAAAAATTTGCCATTTTGGATATTGTTTTTTGTCATACCAGACATTTGCAATCAGCGATGAAATGTTAGTTTGAGTCTTAAAAAACAATGTAGTTATTGATTTGACGTCCATTCCTATCATAGTAATGAATGCTGCAAAACATGGAAGGAAGTCCTTTTAAGCAAGCTTATTTTAATGTTTTACTAAGTAGGTTTATCTAATCTCTCTTCCACCACAAGTACTAGAAGATCATGGTTGATTTAAAGTAGATTAACAATAATCTTCTGGAAAAGGAGAGAACTTGGCCCATGAATGTTATCATTGGTGGAGAGAAACGGTGTTTAAAGCTATATCCCACAGTCTCCTTTGAAGTTGTTCTTAGTCCCCATATTATGCTGAGACTGTTTTGAGGGGGGGGAGGATGGAGCCAGGAGATTACTGTAGTAATAACTTAAGTTTGTTGGTGATATTTACTGGGAATCAGTTGTAAATGAAACCTACCTCTAAAGTGATTGGCACCATAGCCAATTTCAGATAAATAGGCCTGTATTATGCATATATTTACATATTCAAAATAGTTGAGAAAAGCTTTTGTTTGCTCTTTCTAGATACACACAGGTGAATATTGGGTGTACATATTCAGCTCTAACCATCCCAGCACTGATAAATCTTAGATCTTATTTTTATAAGATACTGTTTCAGAAAGTTACCCTTATATAGACTTATTTCTAAAATTAAACTATAAATTATACCATAAAATTATATATACTTTATGAAAATTTGAGATGTTGATAATTTATGTGAATATCTGAAAAGCCTTTTCTATTCAAAGATAAGCTTTAAGGATATGGAAAAAGTAAGGTCGAACAATGACATAGCAGAAAGTTGCCCGTAACAGTTTCACCCAAGAAAATTAATTTCAGATATTCTGTGAAAGAAAATGTCTAAATGTCTTTCTCTATGGCTAAGTATAATATAGTTCAGTGACATGCCACATCTGTAAGTGTCCAGTATTTCCTTGGGAGAATCCTTGTATCCGATTGTAAAATAAGATTGAAATACTCTAATTGGAAGGTATGAGTATTCACTCATGAATAATAGAAGCAATGATTTTTTTGTGTGTGATTATGGAACAATGCCAGTCATTTTTACTAGAAGATCAGAAATTAAGAATGCTATTAACTCAGTTTAGGCAAAGATTGCAGTAGTAATGGTGGAAAGGGTATTTTAATAGAGTGAACAACAACAACAAAAACTGTAAAGTCTTGCTGTTATAACCAGTGTCTTAATATTAGAAATATTAGAAAGATCACTATAGTAAAAACGATCATGGTTGTAAAGAGCTAAAGGCTATAATTCTTATATTTTCCCAATTAAAAACTATTTTTTATTTGCTTTTTATAGCCAAATGGTGCAAAATGCATTCCAATAAGAGATCGTGGCTTCCTAGTGCAGGTATGCTTCAAAATTCTAGAAGTATTTCAGTCCTACCTGGGCATTCAAATCATTTATGAACTTAACAAATTATTTTCTTTATTGCTTTATGTAGACGATTGAGTTTGCTGAACAGCGAATCCCTGTGTTGAATGAATACTGTGTGGTTTGTGATGAGCCACATGTGTTTCAAAATGGCCCAATGCTTAGGGTAAGTTCTTGCTGGTAGAATGTCAAGGTTGAATTAGAATATAAATGAAATGTGTTAAGATATAACAATAAGTAAATAGATGCAGCTTCAAGTGAATACTGAGCAAATCACTTTACATACTAGGTGGAATAATTTGGAAAAATGAATTATAGTATTATTTATGGAGTCTGAAAGAGCAAATAGTTTTTGGTATTAATTAGAAAAATGATTCTTATTTTGGAGGCTGTGATAGGAGGACCACAGGTTCAAAAGCACTCTCAGCAACTTAGCAAGTCTCTCAGCAACCCAGTGAGATCCTTTTTCAAAATTAAAAATTAAAAAAAAAAAAAAAAAGAGTTGGGGGTATAGATTAGAGGTAGAATGCTCCTGGGTTCCATCCCTCAGCCCCCCCCCCCTCCCCCCGCCCCAACACACACATATACACATATCTTAAGTTGTAGAGTTTTAAGAAGTACTGTTTCTACGTTACGTACCAAGAATGTTTATACTACTTATTAAGAACTCCACAGATTAGCCAAGTGTGGTGGCACACACTTGTAATCCCAGTACTGGGGAGGCTGAGACAGGAGGATCACAGGTTTGTGGCCAGCCTTAGCTACTTAGTGAGACCCTCTTTCAAAAATAAAGAATAAAAAATAGGGCTGGGGGTATAGTTCAGAGGTAGAATGCCCCTGGGTTCAATCTCCAGTGCTACAAAAAACAAAAACAAAACTCCAAAAGTTTTCCCTGGGATCAATCCCTTGTACCAAGAAAAAAGAAATAAAGAAAAGAAACATTCCACGATTTAAGACTCTTAACTATAAGAAGATTGTAGGCTGTATGCCAGTTAGAAGGGGGATGTAGTAGCATAGGGAATAACAGAAGAAAGATTTTCAAAAATACAAACTTGCTACTTTGGGACATTAAGGAAATGTGGAAATAAGAATCAATGTGCTTTTATGAGTTTGGGGAGAATTTTGTTCCAATTTTTTTTTTCAATGCTTTGTTGATAAAACACACATAACATTTAAATCACTAAATTATAAATTAAGTGTTTTTTAATGTATTCATGATGTTGTGAAACCATTACCACTAATTCCAGAACATTTCCATGACTGTAACTGAAAGCAGCTGCTTCCATTTTCTTCCTCCCCATGTCTTCTGGCACCTACTAATCTGTCTTTGTTGATTTGCCTATTCTGAATATTTGATATTGATGGAATCATATAATATGTTGCCTTTCATTTTCGATTTCATTGACTTCGTGTGTTTTCAAGTTTCATTCTTGTAGCATGTGTCAGTGTTTTGTTCCATTTTATGGATACACCACATTTGATTATCCTTTCATTGGTTGATAGAACTGCTGAAACATAATTCTGTTAAATTTTCTCTGTGTGTGTGACATGTGAGATAGAACTCAGGGCCACACATGTGCTGGATAAGCATTCTACCACTGAGCTGCCATCCCAGCCTTTTTTATTTTTGAGACAGGATCTCTCTATATTGCCCAGGCTGTCTTTGAACTTGAGATCTTCTTACTTTAGCCTCCCTTATAGTTAGGATTATAGGTGTGAACCACCATGTCCTAATTACTTACCTTTGAAGGATGGCCAAATTTGTCTCCCTAATGGCTATACCATTTTACATTCTCACCAGCAATATACGACAATTTTACTTTTCTTATTTCTACACTCCTTTTTTTAAAATTACAGCTTTCCTGGTGTGTGTGAAGCAGTATTGTGGTTTTTAAAAGCAATTGTCTAATGACTCATGATTTTTAAGCCTCTTTTCATGTGCTTATTGGCCATTTGTATATATTTGGAGAAATTTAAATTGGGTTATTTTATTTTTTTTGTCAGGATATGAGTTCTTTATATATTCTGAATACTCAATCCTTTTTGCTAGATCTTTATCATACATGATTTGAAAACATTTTCTCCTGCTCTCTGGGTTGTCTTTTCATTTTCTTGATAGTGTATTTTGACCTAGGAAGGTTTTAAGTTTTAATCATATCTAATATGTTGACTTTTTTTTGTTGTTGTTGGTTGGTTGGTTGTGGTTTTGCTATGTCTAAAGAACCACTCCCCAGTTCAAAGTCAGGAGATTTACACTTATGTTTTATTGTAAGATTTTGATAGTTTATGTCTTAATTTAAGTCACATATTTTTGTGTTAATTTTGTATAAGAGGTGAGGTTGGGGTTCATTCTTTTGCATGTAGGCATCCAGTTTTCCCTGTATCATTTGTTCAAAAGATCATTCTTTCTCTATTTGAAGGATTTGGGCACTCTTATTGATAATATTTGGTCATAGATGTATTATTGGATTATTTCTGGACTTTAAGTCTATTTCCACTGATGTGTGTTTCTATTCTTGTGCTGTTAAACTGTCTTGATTAATGCAACTTGTAGTAAAATTTGAATCAAGAAGTATTAATCCTCTTTGATCTCCTTTTTTTTTTTTGTGGTACTGGGGATTGAACTCAGGGGCATTCTACATCCGAGTTATACCTCCAGCCCTATTTTTTATTTTTTATTTTGAAACAGGGTCTCACTAAGTTGCAGAGGGCCTCACTAGGTAGCTGAGGCTGGCTGTGAACCCGGATTCTCCGGTCTCAGCCTCCCAAATACTGGGATTACAAGCCTGTGTTACCACACCTGGCTTTTGATCTTTTATAAGACTCTTTTGGACATTTTGGGGTCCTTTGCATTTCTATATCAATTGTGAGACCAATTTCTCTTTATCTACAAACAAAGACAGCTGGAATTTTATAGGTATGCATTGGATCTGGAGATTAACTTGGGAATTAATTGCCATTAGCTATAGACTGAATCTTTATGCAGCCTCAGAATTGGTATGTGATATTGTAGTAGGAAGTGGAACCTTTCAGAAGTGCTTACATCATGAGGGTAGATTCCTGTGAATGATGTGAATAGGATTAGTGCTTTTGTGAAAGTGTTCCCTCATTCCTATGCCATGTTAAGATACAGCAAGGTCTGTCAGTGGTCTTAGTGTCATAGTGGTTTGTGAATGAAGAATTGGGCCTTTATGAAAGACTGAATATTCTGACATCTTGATTTTGGATTTTCTAGCTTCCAAAACTATGATAAATAAATGTTTTTTTGTTTGTTCATGAGGCATTGAGTCTATAATATTTTCTTAATAGAAGTCTGAATAGACTAAGACACTGTCTTAGTATTTTTCCAATCCATGCACATGAGATATCTTTCCATTTATTTAGGTAGTTAATTTTTTTCCTCAATGCTGTTTTGTAGTTTTGCATTTTCTAGTCTTGCACTTCTTTGTTTTATTTATTTTTTATTTTTTTCCTTTTTTTTTTCCAGTACTGGGGATTGAACTCAGGGGCATTCTACCTCCGAGCTATTCCCCCAGCCCTATTTTTTATTCTTTATTTTGAAACAGGGTCTCGCTGAGTTGCGGAGTGCCTCACAGGGTAGCTGAGGCTGGACGCGAACCCAGATCCTTCAGTCTCAACCTCCCAAATGCTGGGATTACAAGCGAGCACCACTACGCCCGGCTCTTGCACTTCTTTGGATTAATTTATTTTTATTTTATTCTTTGATGTTACTTCAGATAGAATTGTTTTACTTCATTTTTGGATTATTCTTTGCTCGTGTATAGAAATGCAGTTGACTTTGCCATGTTGACCTTGTATCTCACAACTTTGTTGGACTTATTTGTTAGCTCCAATAAGTTATTTTTAGATTCTTTAATGTTTCTCTTTTCAAAATCATGTCTTTTGTAAATAGAGACAGCTTTACTGTTTCTTTTCCAATCAGAGTACTTTACATTGCTTCTGCTTACCTGATGGACCTGGCTAGAACCTCCAGTTCACATTTAACTGGAAGTGGAAAAAGCAGACGTCCTTATCTTGTGATTTAGAAAGACAGTTTTCATTGTGAATTGTGGACTTTTTGTAGATGTTCTTTTTGGGTTAAGAAAAGTTTCCTTCTAGTTTAGTTTGTTGAGCATTTTATAATCAAGAAAGTGTTTTTTTTCTGTCTGTTTTGCTTTCTCCGCATCTCTCAACATGACTATTTTTCCCTTTCATTCTACTAATATAGCATATGACATTGATTGTTATATATTAAATTTGTATTTTTGGGTCAAATCCTAGCTGGTCGTTGATAAAATTCCTGCATGCTGCTAGAGTCAGTTCATATGATATTCATGTGATATATTGTTGTGTAGTTTACTTTTCTTGTGATGTTCTTGTTTTTGGGAGAGACTTATTGAATTTGTATTAATTATTTTAAGTGTTTGGTAGAATTCTCTGGGCTTGGGGATTATTGTTTTATATATTTTTCATTTATGATTTTAGCTTCTTTATTAGTTATAGGGCTGTTCAAATTATTTCATATTGAATGAATGTGATGGTTTGTACTTTTTGGAGTAGTTGGTCGAGTTGTTGAATTTAGATGTTTTAGTATTCCCTTATTATTCCTTCGATATCTGCAAAGTTTTGAAATCATTTGCTTGATACCTGATGTTGATAATTTGTGTCATTTCTGTGTTAGTCATCTTTCTATCACTATAACCAAATAGCCGAAATAACTTATGAAGAGAAGATGTTTACTTTGGCTCAGCTTTGGATATTCCAGTCCATGATCAGTTGGCTTCCTTGCTTTGGACCTATGGCAAAGCAGCTTCTTGGAAAGTGTATGGTGGAGCAAAGGTACTTTCCTCATGGCCAGGAAGCAAAAGAGAGGAGCGCCAGGGACCCACAGTCTCTTTCAAGGGCATAATCCAAATTACCTGAGGGCTCCTAGGAGGTCCTAACTCTTAAAGAATACCCTAACTACCACAATTATATCTTGAGGACCAATCCTTTAACATATGAACTTTTGAGGTACATTCACTATCCAAACTATTTTCATTTTTAAGCTAGAAGCTTTTTGATTTTATGGATCTTAAAAAAAAAAGCTCAGTTTTACTCATTTTTCTCTTTTTATTTCTTTGCAATCATTATTGAAAGTGGGACTATTGAATTTTCAAACTATTATTTCTGACTAATATTTTTCTTCTTCAGTTACTTCAATATCCATTCATGTCCTTTGGGGAGAATCTATTTTTGGGAACATACATGTTGATAATTGTTACATGTTTTGACCGTTTATTTTTCATGTCCTTTGTCTCTTTTTTTTTTTGTGGTACTGGGGATTGAATCCAGGGGCATTCTACCTCTGAGCTACATCCCCAGCCCTATTTTTTATTCTTTATTTTGAAACCGGGTCTCACTAAGTTGCCGAGGGCCTCACTAAGTAGCTGAGGATGGCCGCGAACGCGGATCCTCTGGTCTCAGCCTCCCAAATGCTGGGATTACAAGCTTGCGCCACCACGCCCGGCTTGTCCTTTGTCTCTAACACCAATATTTATCTTCAAATCTATTTTGTTTAATATTAGGATTACTTCTGAAGCTGTCTGTTGCTTACTGTTTACATGAATATCTTTTTCCATGCTTTTTAAAAAAATACCTGTGTCTTTGAAAAACTAAAATGAGTCTCTTGCTGATAGCAAATTGCTGGATCCTCTTTTATCAGTTTTGGCTAATCTGTATATTTAAATTAATTGCTAACAAGGAAGGGCTTCTGTCATTTTGCTATTCATTTTCTTTTTATTTTTTTTTGGTTGTTCGTTTTTGATTTTGATACTGGGGGTTGAATCCAGAGACATTATACCTCCAAGCTACACCCCCCACTCCCCCAGCCCTATTTTATTTCTTATTTCGAAACAGGGTCTCACTAGGTTGCTGAGAGTCTCACTAAGTTGCTTTGAACCTGTGATCCTCCTGTCTCCGCCTCCCAAGTACCATTACGAGTGTGGATTATGAGTATTTGTTTGCATGTCTGGCTACTATCCATTTTCTGTATTATATGGTTATTTTCTAGTGTACCATTTTAATTACTATGTTATAACTCTTGGACCTATTTTCATAATGATTGTCTTGGTGATCATGATTTTCATTTGAAGTTTTTTTAAAAAAATGTAGTTTGAATCATTATTAACTAGATTTTGGTAATACATAAAACCTTTCCTCCAGCATAGCTTCAGTCTCCCTCCCTTATACTGCTATGGATAAAAATAAAAACTGCATCTTTTACCATTGTCTTTTACACTAAATAGAAAAGCAAAGAGTAAAAGTACATTGATATGCAGTGTTTTTTTTATATTTACCTGTATAGTTATCTTTACCCATGCTCTTTATTTCTTTATGTGGACTGGCTAGGGTTCCTTGAGTTTCAAGCTGAAGAACTCTTTATTTCCTATGGGAAAGCTCTGCTTGTGATGTCTGTTCATTTTTATTTGATGATATATTAACTTCTCCTTCATAATTTGAAGATAGTTGAGCTAGACATAGAATTTTTGAGTCACAGTTTTTTGGAGAGATTAGTCCCTCCTCTTCCTAGCACTTTGAATTCATAATTCCACTGCCATCTCATAGCCTGCCTGCTTGCCTGTCTTTTTTTTCTTTCTTTCTTTCTTTCTTTCTTACTTACTTACTTACTTTTTTTTTGTGCCACTGGGAATTGAACTAAGGGACACCCTACCTCTGATCTACACCCCCAGCCCTATTTTTTGTTTATTTGTTTCAAAATAGGGTCTCACTAAGATGGGGAGGGCCTCACGTTGCTGAGGCTGATCTCGAATCTGTGATCCTCCTGTCTCAGCCTTCCATGTATGGGGGTAACAAGCATATGCCACCATGCCCAGCTTATGGCCATGGTTGCTGATGAGAAATTACTATTTATTTTTTAATTGAGGATCCCTTGTATATGATGAGTTGTTTTATGATTGCTTTTAAGGTTTAATTTTTTTTGGTCTTTGTTTTTAGCTTTTTGACTAGAATGTGTATATCTTTAAGTTTATTGTATTTGGAGCTGTGAGGGATTCTTGGAAGTATAAATTAGTATTTTTATGAATTTGAAGTTGTTAAGCCATATTTCTTCTTTCTGCATCTTTTCTTTCCTTCTGGGACTCCAGTTATCTGTATGTTTAAATGTGATGGTGTCCATCCCTTAAATCTTGTAGACATTGTTTATTCTTTATTATTTATTATTGCTGTTACTTAGTGCATCATGATACCTTTTCCTGCCTGCTCAAAAATGCTCTTAATTCTTTCAGTTATTTTTTTATTTTTTATTTTTTTTTTTGTGGTACTGCGGATTGAACCCAGGGGCATTCTACACCCCCAGCCCTATTTTTTAGTCTTTATTTTGAAACAGAGTCTCACTAAGTTGCTGAGGGCCTCACTAAGCAGCTGAGGCTGGCCATGAACCCAGATCATCCAGTCTCAGCCTCCCAAATGCTGGGATTACAAGCGTACGCCATCACTCACAGCTTTCTTTCAGTGATTTTTAAAATTTCAGTTATACCTTCCAACTCCAGAATTTCTTTTTGATTCATGTTTACAATGTTTATATGTTGATGCTCTCTGTTGTAATTTTCTCTCCCCTTTATGTAGTTAGATATGCTCTTCTTTAGCTGTTTGATCATTTCATAAATAGCTGATGTAAAGTGTTTGTCTAGTAAGTCCAACATCTGCATTTTCTTTTCAGTCCCTTTCTATTGATTACCTTGGATTATATGATTGGGATTATATGTCTTTGCATGCCTCATCATTTTTTGTTAAAAACTGGATGTTTACAATCTGAAAATATAGACATTCAGGCTTCAGATCTCTGCTCTTTTTAGGATTTATTTTGTTGCTATATAGTGTAGTTTATTGTGTGATTTTACCACTCACTCCAAAAATAAAATTACTTTTGTATGATCTCTATTCATTGTCCTGCTATAGCTATCTAGGTTTTGTTCATTTAGTAGTCAGCTAGTTACTGAAACAAAAAAACCCTCCTGTTGTTGCTGAGTGCTCTGTGCACACGTTGAGGGTGGCCTTAATGCTCAAACAGGCAGTTCACCATTCTACTTTAGCCTGTACTTCCTGTTGACAGAGAACCTTAAGGACAGCTAGAGGTGAAGTCAAGGCCTTCCCAAGTCTTTCTTGAGCATACACTCAGGACTACTTATGCTACTAAATTTTATAGTCCATGGAAAGCACATAGTCACACAAAAAGTTCTCAAAAAGCGTTTGTTATTGAGAATGTTCCGATTATCTTGTGCAGTGAAAATGGTACCAGGAAGGATTAAGTAATAGATGGAGACCACACAGATATTCACAAAGTAAAGTGCTGCTCCTGAGTGGGATAGTTATAAAGACCAGAGGATTCTACCTTCCTCATCACAGCTACTCATAAGAAAAAAAAAAAAAACAAAAAAACGGAACAACTGTAACTTTCTAATAAATAAATGCTGATTTAAAAATGTTTTCATGCTTACAAAAGCACTTCCCCTTCTAGAATAATGTAGCACATTTCGACATAGACATGAAGTAAGAAAAAAAATTAGGCTGTCATGTTTCTACAACTTATTACATGAATGAACTATAGGTAGTTAAAGTACAGAGTGAACTCCCCACACTGTGCCGTTAGTGTCCAGTCAGAATGGCATGAATGAAAATCAGACAAACTTCTCATGTCCAGAGGAAGAGTTAATCAAAATGAACTGTCCCTTGATTCTCTTAAACAGATAGTTTACTTACGTTGGGCACAGTCATTTTTTTCTTTATGGTTTGTATTTACATTGCAATGTTTTGCTGTGAATTTGATAGTAATATATAAAAGCTTTAACATATCATTTCTTATGGGATAATAACTAGTCAAATGATATGTTCATCATTTACTCAGCCCATATGACATGTTACAAGCTGATAAGTTATAACCCAGTTAAAACTCAGTTAATGATTAAATAGGTTAGATAAAACTCGGAATTCCATGTCTAATATTTTCTCACATTTTCCCCTCTTTTCTCCAGCCCTTACTTGGTTAATTAACACAACTGCTCTTTCCTTCTACTTCCCCAAAGTCTTAAATTATTTGTCCTTCCTTGTACTGTTCTTTGATTCTACTCAAAGCTCTAGTTTAGCACAATTAAAGGCAATTAAAGTAATGATGAAGAAATACCCTGGTGCTCCAATTATCTCTTTTGTTTATTTATAAAGTTTGGAAATGTCACTGCCAGGTGAATCCTGACAAAACCTTGAATCTATATAACATTCACATTAACTTCCAGAGGACTGTTCAGAGTCTTGGATTTTCAATGACAGAACAGTGGGATTATTATCAGGAAACCAAACCAAAACCAACTGAGTGGTTCTCTCCATTTTGAAATCTACTAGAGTGTTAATGCAGCAAATTGTTTTAGAGATGTTTCTAGAATGTTGATTGTGTCTTCAGCAAGTGTTATGGAAAACAAGAAAATAAGAATTTAGTGCCAGAAAGCCTCTCAACTCCCAGTTCCTTTGCCCTTTGCAATTGTTTGTTGTCTTGCTTCACCTGATATTTGGCAATCATTCTGTGTATCCCTAGGTTTTCCCACTTCCACATCAGCATATGATGTGAGAATTATGATCTCATTGTCTTTTTCTGCCATCTGAAAATGTTCTGGATTACTTTTTCTAAGTAGTTTGTTCAGACTTGAGATTCAGTTGTTTCCAAATATGTTTGTATATGTATCTGTCATTCACTTGAGTAATATTGAAATAGATATTTTCCTTTCTGGGGTCCTTGTCTATGAAATACGATTAATGACACTCACAGACAACAGAAAGGAGAATAAAGAGTTTGTTGTAAAGAGAACGGGGAAGGGGAAACAGGCAAAACACTCTTGTAGGCATGGAGACCCTGGTGTCCTGCAGCTGGCTTCTGGACACTACTTGGGAATGACCCAGGCCACACGCTGTCAAAATTCTCCCAGAGTCCACGTGATCTGCCAGAAGAGGGGTGCAGGTCGCCCCTAGGGGCCTTGATTGGCCTTGATGTCCAGTGGGTGCCGCCTGGACACTATCCAACATGACCTTCGAGGGAGAGAAAAGCTCCCAAAAGGAAGTGGTTCACTCTAGGAAAAATGTCCTAGAGTGGCTTATATACTTCTGAGTCTTCTTTTTCCAGTTAGGGTCTCAGCAGAAGTTTCCTGGGATTTGCATAGTGTATTTGTATAGTGTCCTTCTTTGAGTCTCCTTCTCTTGGTTGGGGTTCCAGATGCTGCTTTCTGGACCCTCCTGATATTGCTTATCAGCAGGAACAACTGGAGTTTTGTGAAGCTTTTGCCACTTTCAAGAGGCGTTTGATCTCATTATTGCTTCTCAGGAGTTTGGAAAGTTAGTTATCATCAATTGCCTCTTAGGAAATGAAGTTTTTCTACCATGGTCCTTCGGTCCTATTTGCCTTCTTTCTATCTCCTCAATATCAATCCATTATTTTGTGTGTGTATCCACCTTGCTGTGGACCTTACACCAATATTTGTAACTCAGATTTTTATTTTCTTAGTGAAGTTAGTAATATCTATAATATCATTTGGTCATAGTTTTAGGAATTCACATGAAAATTCATGAGAAACTGAGTATGATGGTAAACCTGTGTATTCCCATTTTACCTTCTAAGAATAAAATAGGTAGATCTTGTATTTAGGTCTTCTGTTGATATTTGAAGAATGCATGACAAAGCACATTTGATTAGCACTTTTCTCTCCCTCCATGTCATTGAAATTCAGATTTCAGATTTTAAACAAGCTAAGCTAAAGCCATAATTATGCCAAGAAATAACTGGTTCAAAAAAGTGATTTTTGAAAAAAATACAAAACTGGGTAGAAATTAATTTCTGCTGCTTGATTGTGTGTGTGTGTGTGTGTGTGTGTGTATGTGTGTGTGTGTGTGTGTGTGTGTGTGTGTGTGTGTGTGTGTATTACTGAGGATACTGGGGTTAGAACCCAGTGGCATTGTACCTCCAAGCTACAACCTCAGCCTTGCTCTATTTTTTGTTTTGAAATAGGGTCTCACTAAGTTGCTGATGCTGGCTGCGAATCTGCAATCCTCCTGTTTCAGTCGCTCAAGTACTGGAATTACAGTTATACGCCACCCTGCCTGGCTATGTACTTCTTGGTTTTAATGCTCAGGCGACATCTTTGTTGTATGACACAAATAGAGACCACTGTGATCCAGGCCTTCTCAGGGCTGGCCTGCCTTACTGTGATCCCAGCAGCATTATTTCTGTCTCTCTTAACAGACAGTCAGCCAGGGATCCAAAACATTGACTACAAAACCAGAAATACAGATAATTAAGTAGTGTAGGTTTTGTGGCTCTTAGATGTTAGTAACATTCTCATTTTCTACACTAGTTTTTTTTTTTTTTTTTTTTGCGGTACTGGGGATTGAACTCAGGGGCATTCTACCTCCGAGCTACACCCCAAGCCCTATTTTTTATTCTTTATTTTGAAACCGAGTCTCACTAAGTTGCGGAGTGCCTCACTAGGTAGCTGAGGCTGGCCATGAACCCGGATCCTCCGGTCTCAGCCTCCCGAATGCTGGGATTACAAGCGTGCGCCACCATGCCCGGCTCTACACTAGTTTTTAAATCAGGAATTTGTACTTAATGATTTTTGTTTTTGTAACAGCAAGACTTTAGCAATAAATTATGATTTTGATAAGCTATGGACACAAAAACAAAATGTTGCATAATATACTTCAAAGAAAAGTTTTTTACACATTGAGTAAAAGCAACTATGGAGACTACTTTTCTCATTTATCTTATACTGTTAATACTTAAACAGCTCTCTAATGCCTTAAAGATATTTTATAAACCTCATCTCACTTAGTCCTTTATCAACTTGGGTAGCTAGGTGTTATTTATTTCTTTATATTTGGTACTGGGGATTTAACCCAGGGGCATTCTACCTCTGAACTGTACCCCAGCCCTTTTGATTTTTTTTGTTTGGAAACAGGGTATTGCTAAGTTGCTGAAGCTGGCCTTGAACATGCAATCCTTCTGTCTCAGCCTCCCAAGTACTGGGATTACAGGCATTTCCAGCATAGATGTTATTTTTATTCCCATTTTAGAGTTAGGAGAACAGCTGCACACATGTACTTCAGTTTGAATAAGCTCTACTTTTACACATTTCACATACTGGGCTTACATGAGATGTTTTGTTTGAACAAAAAGACCATAGCAAAAATGTTTGAAAACCAAACCGACATCATGCTTATCTCACTACATAAATACATGGCTAAATTCTCTAGAGTAGTAGCATTTCTATTTTCAGTAAAGGGTAATTTAAATTCATAGAAAACACAAATTTTCTAAAATACAGTTAGGTTCTAAAATATTCCTTAGGGCTTAAAAACATTCTTTTGAAACATGTTCTTATTCCATGTAAATTGCTTTGATTCAGATAAAATTAAAAACATGTTCATCTTAGCTGAAACATTATAAAACAATCACATTTTAGGGACACAGATAAAAGCTCCCCATGCTTTTAAATAGGGCATAATCAATATTGTATAGGATATATATTATGTATGTGTTGCTAATAGAGTGACTTGCTATGGCTTTTACAGTCTCAATTATAGGGCCTAATTGACTCAAGACAATGTGATAATATGTAATAACAGTAAATAGCGCTTAATAAATTGTAGATAATAGATATATTGTAAACTTAAAAATGAATTAATACCTAATGATACCCCTTGATTATATTTAGGCATACATACTTTGTATGAATGTATAGTAAAACTCATCAGTCCACTTCGGTGGTCATAGGCACTGAGTGGCACTACTAATTTGAATCGATTCTAGTGTTTTCAGTAGCAGAGTTTGTCAAGGTTGGGGGAACGCTTAGATGGAAATCATTTCAAGATGAGGGAAGGCTAGTCCACAACATAACTGCTTGTGTTTCATTAAGGAAGCGTGATTCAGTTTCTTATCCTTGAGTAGAATGTCCCTACTGTGAATAGAGACATCTCGCCTTGATCACCTCATGTAATTTGAGAATTTTCTTTTAGTGCACCATCTTGTGTTAACATTTTGAACTCTCAAATAAAATATAGATAAACAAAGAGGATTACTACTATACAAAAGTAAATATATAAATATACAGGTATTCAAAATTGGCCTGATTTGCTTTTACAATCTTGACCATTCCTTGAACTTTCTAATACAGGCATATGTATAAGATTGTTATTTTATTTCCTTTCATTTTGTGGTACTGGAGATTGAACCCAGGAGCATTCTTCCTCTGAACTATACCCCCAGCCCTATTTTATTTTTTCTTTTGAAAAAGGGTCTAATTAAGTTGCAGAAGGCCTCACTAAGTTGCTGAGACTGTCTGTGAACTTGTGCTCCTGTGTGAGCCTCACAACTACAGGGATTACAGGAGGGTGCCACCACACCTAGTTTAGGATTGTTATTGTAAAAGTTCAATAGGATTTACTTAGTATGGTGTTTGTGTGACATTATTTCCTCTGTAGTTCTTATGTTAAAAATAAGGGCAAATAAATTGTTTTTAAAACTGTAATATATAATTTTACTTCTCATTTTTTTAGTATGTTGGCAAAATGCTCTGGTTTTTGCTTCCAAAAAGGTTTTCCAGCATGCCTGATTTCTGCCTGTTTTCCTTCTTCCAACTGTTGTAGTAACAAGATATTGCAAGAAATCAGCTTTATACATTTTCAGTATAGGAAGAAGGGTTGCTTTCAACTAAAACTATACAGAAAGAAGAGAGGTGCGCATGGCATAACCACTTCATAATTTCATTATAAGAATGTAGGTTTATTAGTTAAGATAGTGGGTTAATTGGCAAGTCCATGTGATTTGGAGCTTTGGATTTCTTTGCTAGAATATAATTAGGTCTTGGTGGGGGAGGAAATGAATGTGAAAGAAAGAAAGTAGTGGAAAATAGAAAATAGGGAGGTTTCTGAAATTGCTAAAAATATTTTGAGACCAAGTAAAGATGACCCACGAATCCCTAGGATTGGTGATAATGTGCTATGATAGGTAAGATTAACCCTATCATAATTTTCTCCATGTCATTGAAATTTGTTCTATATTAAAAATTTCAAAATTAACCTTCAAATTTAGTATAGTCTGAGGTGTTTTATTTTCTCTTAAAACAACAATTTGGTACCAAAAAGGTAGTTTCTATTGTTATATTTCCTGAATGTGTATGTGTGTGTGTGCGCGCGCGCACGCGAGCACACACACACATATATGCATACATATAGATGATTATAAAGTAAGTATAGTGATTGTTTAATGAAAATGAGCACTAATGGAATTAATCATTACTCTTGTCACTAAATAAGTCTTATATTTTAGTAATAAAAAAATGAGGGGTTAGTCAAAACAACCTGTGTCACTACTTCCGCAGTGAACTTTGGGTCATTGGTACATGAATAAGTTCCTAGAACCCTTTATGATTTCCAATTTTTTCTTTCTGTACTCTTTTTCTATACATTTTCCCTATATTCTAAACCAGTATAATATTTGACGCTTTGGTAAATATTCAGTAAGTGGTCATTCCTCTCGCTTCCAATCATACCATGCTCTTGGCCTCAGAAAGTGGTCAAAGGAAACTAATGTCCATGAGGGAAATTGAGGTTGAAACATAACATGAGCATTGATACACAAACACACACACACACACACACACACACACACACGGAATAGAAGAGTTATGAATAAATTAAACATTGAAGGAAAAAGAAAAGTAGAATTGAATAGCCTGCTCTGTGTATAACCAAATGTATATGGCAGTGTGTGCAGCTTGAGTCTAGATGGAGAACTTCTTCTAATTAATTAACTCCCACAGTCGCATTGTTTCTGAAATGGAATCAGATTGCACTTTTTTTCTTTCTTTTTTTTTTTTTTTTTGCAGTACTGGGGATTGAACCCAGGAGCATTCTACCTCTGAGCTACACCCCCAATCCTATTTTTTAGTCTTTATTGTGAAACAGGGTCTCACTGAGTTGCAGACAGCCTCACTAAATAGCTGAGGCTGGCCACGAACCCAGATCCTCCGGTCTCAGCCTCCCAAGTACTGGGATTACAAGTGTGTGCCACCACACCTGGCTTCAGATTGCACTTTTGGGCTGACAAAAAGACAACATATCAATTCCAAACTTCTAAAATTCTCCTTAGAGGGCAAGTCAACCAGAAATGCTTCTGATTAGTCAGGCTCCCTGCCCATAAAGCCACACATATGGGCCTATTCTGATCATAAAAGATGTTCAGAAGGATGCCATACTTCCCCACCGGCCAAGCAGTAGACCGAGATGTCCTCTGAAAGCAGCAAGCACGGGAGTGTGGCACTAAAAAATGCCTCTTGTCTGCGGTGCAGAGATGCCATGGATTGCATCGTGTTAGGCTTCATCAGCCACCTAATGCATTGGAACTGGGGAGATAAGATAAATCAAAGGGATGGCACTGTATTAGATTTGAAAGATGAGAGCTCTTCCAAAGTAATTGCAGAGTGTATATTTCAGTGCTGTTGACTTCAGGAGGTTATTGAAGTCAAAAGTCTTTGCAACAAAACCAATCTTTCAAGAGCTGGGTAGAAAGTAAGCAGAGTCATGCTTATTTTTCCCAAATAAATTTCCTAAGAAAAAGTGGAATCCTCCATTGTATATTTGTGTTATATAGCTTTTGTGTATAACCTCATTTTTTATTATATCACCAGGTTAGGTATTTTCTTATTAAAACATACATTTCATGTGCAAATATCCATTAAGCAAAAGAGATAGATTTTCCTTTTTTATTAAATTGTTCTGAAAGTGCCTAAAATTAGTGGAAATGGATAATTTCTTGTCATATTTGTGATTCTTTATTAATCAGTGGCTCTTTTACTAATTGTTACCTGAATTTAAGAATTTATTTTTTATTGAGTAAAGTACTGTGATCTCCTAATGTTCTAAAAGTTTGCACCTTTTATTTATTACACAGGAAGTAATATATCTAATTTAGAAAGTGAGAGATGGGAAAAATGCTGTAATTGACACCTGTTTCTGTTGTAGCCCACCGTGTGTGAACGAGAGCTGTGTGTCTTTGCTTTTCAAACCCTGGGAGTAATGAATGAAGCTGCTGATGAAATTGCGACGGGAGCGCAGGTACTGACTGATACTAATTATTTCTTACTTTGGTTTAAAAAATTTGTTCCTGTTTACTAGTTATCCTCACTCTGCTATTCTTTGGGGGACATTTTTGACAACTTTTTGTGAAAGGCAAACTGGCACTTGGTAGTCTTTAGATGCAAACTAAATTTTCTCTCTTTATTTCACGTGTTTTGTCATTTTGTAATTTGCCAAGGGGAGAAATTAAACCAAATTTCTTTTAAGAATAATTGTAATTCTTTCTTATATGGTGAAATTGAGATACTGAAACCCCTGTAATGCTTTAGGTAAAATGTATTTGTAACGTTACACTGCCATAGATGGAAGTCAATTTATTTTTAAAACTTGGGTGAAAAGATAATCGGAAGATCATAAACTAGAAGGAGCATGCAGTTTTATAGAGCATTATAGAAAGGATAGGAAAAATATATAAGAACAAAGGAAAAATCTGAAAGTAAGGAAATATGCTATGTTTCTACAAAGTAAACAAGTTATAAAGATGCAAAAATGTATTATTTCATGCAGTTTCATCAATGTTTGATTGTCTTTTTGTTTGTTACTAGGACTTGCCTAAATTACTAATTTATCTTTAAGAAAAAACTAGAAGAAAATCTCAAAAATTAATAAATGTTTATTATTAATTAAGAAGTTAGAGCGACCATACACCAAAGCATATTATTCAGTGCTGTAAAATTTTAACATTGTAGAATTGGTAAAGAGTGTAATGGCAGGTTATCTCTAAATATATGTTTAAGGAGGTATCACATTCTCATTTAGTAAAAAATTATTTAGAAAGTGTGGTAGAAAAAAATGGGCCTGTAATAGGGAAGGCAAATCAGTATAGCACTTTACCTTATGCTGTGTACAAAAAGAAATTCTAAATTTCCTGAGTAGTTTGTTTTCAATAATTTTTTATTCACTAGAGAATAAAATTAAGCATGCTCATCCTGAGTCAGTGCATTAGTTTTTGTACTTGCACTTACTGGAAATCATAAAGGGAAATACCATTCTTACATATTTCAGTGAAAAAATAGTGAACATTAAGTATGAAGTATAAGCCCCATGTGGTGGTCCATGTCTATAATCCCAGCTACTCAGGAGACTGAGGCAGGAGGATTGCAAGTTTGAGACCAGCTTGAGCAAATTAGCAAGATGCTATCTCAAAATAAATATAAAAAGGGCTGAGGATACAGCTTATTGGTGGAATGCCCTTGGGTTCACAGGGTAGGAGGAGGAATATTCAAAAGCTTTTTTTTTTTTTTAACCACAAACATAATTATATAAAAATGCAAAAAACAAAAAGAAAAAATGAGGCTTATGACAGATTAACAGAGGACATGAATACAAAAATTACAAAATGTACATACAGTTAGTAAAGAATCCTGAGATAATATTCAGCTTCACTAAAAATTAATAGGAAGCTATATGTAAAAGGAGCTTTTAATCTTTCATTTATAAACTTACAAAGTAGTTGGGAAAATGATCACACAACAATATTCTTTTAACAAGAATGGGATGCCTTTTATGTAAAAGGCCTTTATGAGGTAACGGTAAATAGCTAATTAATAGATAGCCTAAGCGCCAGGAGTAGATATGCCACTTAACCTAGTCATTTCACTCATTAACTAAGGTAGGAGGCATCAACTCGACGAAATACTAAGGACAATATTTACAAATGAGAAAGTACTACCAACAGCAGAACTTAATGTTTTGTGAAAAAGGGGATCTTACAATTAGAATAAATTTAAAAAATACAGTTTGGTATTACTCCTACACTCAGCATGTACAGATTTGTATATTGCAGTCTCCAGGAATCCCTAAAACTTAGAAAATATCAATCCTTAGATGATTTATCAAATCTGACCATGGAGAGTGCTTTTCTTTCCATTTCTTTTTTTTTTTTAATTGTGTTCTCATCACTTGAAAAGAATATTGTTCAAAATAAAAGCCCTTTAAGGTATGCTGATATTTATAGCTGTGTAAAAATAATTAAATCCTTATGTGGATGTATGTATATGATGGAGGGAAGGGGGAGGCATATATGCATACGCATATATTTAAAAAATCTTTAAGTAGTCCAGTTAAAGTTTGTGCATTTTGCTAGATGTAAAATTTGCCTCAAATAAAACATTTAAACCCTAGGAATAGTAAATTATTAATTAAGTGGAAAATTAACCATCCTAACATTAGGATAGTTAAATAGGAAAATAATTTACTTTTTCCTTTCTATCATCATTGTATCAGAGCAATAATGGTTCATAAATAGAAATGAATTTTAAGTTATCTAATGCTAATTACAAAGCTTAAGTGCTTAATTAGATAAATTTATTGATTTAACTGTAAAGACCAGTATTCAAAGGCCAGAGAATTTATTCTATATTCCAAAGAAGTTTTTTTTTTAACTACTACAGTTTGTAAAACATATACCCAATAATCCTTAAGGTGACATGGGAATGACTTTTTCTAAACAGAAAGAAGCGCTACCTCAGTAGTTTCATTGCATCTCTGAAGAGCTCTGGGAGACACAGGGACACAGACACATTCCTGAGCACTGCAGCAGACAGGGCTGGGACAGCAGTGTCCTGTGGTCCAAGGAGCTAGTAGTCTATGCCCCCAAATGCCACCTCACTGCAGCAGCTCAGTTTAATTTGTGTGCAATAGTGTGTCAGAAGTGTTAGATGTTACATTTCTAGTGTTTGCTGCATGAGTCTTATGGATTTCTATGTCTGTGTATTTGGGGCTTTTTTGAGTGTTTCAGTGTTGCTAATTGGCTTAGGTCCCGGATGTTGTTGATTGGGCAGGTGTCTTGTGAGTACACAGACAACATAGTGAGTTCTCCTCCCATTAGGTCACAATGCTCCTCACAAAAACAGGAGTGCCAGAAATTGTCCAACTCTCACTACACACTTGTAAAATGCCTGGTTTTTTTACAAAGCTTTCTAGAAATAACTTTCCCTTCTTATGTCCACACTTGGCTGTGTCACTTCAGGTGAATGCCTTCCATTTAGACCATATCTGTTTTTTTCATTCACTTGCCAGAAATATAGTACATTGTTTTGGGAACTAGAGAGGGGAGCTGGCTTTGCTGATAGATAGTACTGTCTCTTAGTGTATTGTGCAAAAGGATCACGGATAATATAGGAATAAAGCACATTAAGGCTTGTGACAGGAGAGCAGGAAGAGGTAAGATGGTATCAGGCAATTTGCTGTTCTCAGGAGCATGCCAGACTTCCTGCATGTGCAGCTTCTTCGATTGGAACAATTGCTCTCCCTTCCTGACCGTGTTCAGGCCTCTGCTCAGATAGCACCACCTTCCCTAGCCACTCTTAGACAGCACTCCCTTCTGCCCTGTTCTCTAATGCCTACATTATTTGCATCTCATTTAGTACTAACAAAAAGTCTGTTGAAGCATAGTCCTTTCATTTTTTGTATTATGTCTTCTTTTCCACTAGACTGTATCTGCCAGCTGAGGATGGACTGGACTTTGTTTGTTGTCTCACCATAAGGCCTAGAACAATGCTAGTATATAATATTTGTTCTTGACAAGACAGCACATTTTTTATTTTAAATTAAAATGTGAATAATCAGAAACAGCTCATGCCTTTTATTTTATATTAAGAGTCGAATTCAAGCCAGGCATGGTCGCACACGCCTGTAATCCCAGTACTTGGGAAGCGGAGACAGGAGGATCACAGGTTCGAGGTCAGCCTCTGAAACTTAGCGATCCCCTCAGCAACTTAGCAAGACTTTGTTTCTAAATTTAAAAAAAAAAAAAAATCAATAAAATAGGGCTCAGTGTGTAGCTCAGAAGTAGAATACCCTTGGGTTCAATCTCCAGTTACCCTCTCCCCCTAAAAAATAAGAGTCTCATAGTTTGGCCTGATTCAGACTCAAGTCATGAGTTATATATTGGAGAGGTTGGTGGTGTTCCTGGAGTTTTCTTATTAACTTATGCTACCATAAGGGAGAAACAAGGGCAAAGAGCTTTATAACCCAGAAGGACAGAAACTATTTGATTTGTGTGTTCAAGGTGGTGGATCTACTAGTGTCCATGTGTAGATCTGCGTTGGAATCTCCTAGAAAAGTTGTCATTTTCGAGCCATATCCTTCTGTGGTAGACCCGAATGATCCTCAGATGTTGGCCTTTAACCCCAGGGTAAGTAGTTATCCTAGCACGCCAAGCTCAAAGCTTCTGATAACAATAATGGAGATTTTAGTCTCACTAGTTTTTTGGTTTTCTAGTCAAATGTGTATGTCATCAACCACATCCCATGATGTATTTATTTTTTTTTTAAAGTTAATTGTATATTTTGGGGGATTCTAACTTATGTAACCTCATTTAAGTTTCAAGGAGCATGAGGAAAGGGACAAGTTTCCCTTTTGCTTGTTATTTCACTTTAGCCCTACTATTCCCTTTCTTTGCTCCCTCCTCAGCTGTTTGAAGATTAGTGAAAGTTGAATTGGAATTGTTAATGAATGGTGCTTCTTAAAACCATTTTATAAATATTCGTAGGGATTAGGCAGAATCCTTCTGAAATAAAATTTTCAAATTGCACAACAGCTAAAACTGCCTTAGTTTATATTGTTATTCATTTCTAAATCATTTTCTAGAAATGACTATATACTATTTCCTTGGAAGAGCTTCCCTTTGTTCCTGTGTGGCAGCAGTGCTCATATTTACATTATGCTTAAAAACAAATGATCAGTTGAGTATATGCTGTCACTTCCACATGTCACACATTCTTTTGGTAACAGTATTCCAATCAAAAAATAAATAAATAAAAGCATTTGAGAGATCTGAAGAGAATTTTTGTATTTATGAAAGATTCTATGCTTACTCTTTTGCTGATTGCTTTAGTGGTAAAAGCCAGATTCAGGAGCCCAGTATCTTTTGTGTATTTTAGAATCCCCCCCATAAACTGAATATGATTTTATGTGTTTTTATATAAAGAATGGCATTGTTTCTTTTTTCCTCCCTCTGACTCTAGTTATAAGTCTTACATCCTAGAGCCATCTTATTACAGTCTTCTCTTTTATGTACATAAAAGTCATTGCTCTCACATCAACTCTGATGAAAAATTCATGGAGAGAAATAATCTGTTTCTCTAGTGATATGTAGACTCACAAAGGCATGCAAGTAATTGCTGTTTTGCTTTGGTTTTTACTTTTCTCATTATGCAGAAGAAGAACTATGATCGAGTAATGAAAGCCCTGGATAGTATAACTTCTATCAGAGAAATGACACAGGTAAGTATGTCATCTTGTCCTCTTGTGCAGTTCAGTTTGTTTGAGTAAGGTCATATTTTAAAGACCTCTAAGCATACCGACATGTAGTGAAATGTAAATTTTTCTATTACGTGGGGTATAATTAAAATCATGAAAGAATTCTTCTGTATTAGGGTCTTTTAATTAAATTACATCTGTGTATTGATGTGCTAACACATTGAATTTTGGAGGGAGAACACATTATAACCCTCATGCTCTGCTTTCAAACTTAGACTAAGAGCCTTGCACATATGTAGGTACCTCAGGTTATTTTAAAACAGAGGTTAAATCTAGTATTGCCTTCTTAAAATGTCAATTTTAATTTTAATGTTAAAATTAAAACAAGTAATTTTAAGATGCAAATTTTGCATATATAGTTTAGATATAACACAGAATCTAAACTCCCTGAGAGTCTGAGTTTTTTTTGTTTGTTTGTGTTTTGTTTTGGTTACTGAGCTATGCCCCCAGCCCTGTTTTATTTTTTATTAGAAACAAGGTCTTGCTAAGTTGCAAGGAACCTTGCTCAGTTGCTGAGGCTTTTCTCCAACCTGTGATCCTCCTATCTCAGCCTCCCAAATACTGAGATTACAAGCGTGTCCCACCACGCCTGGCTGATAGAATGAGTTTATATTTGTGGCCATTAGGGAGGCTTTGGTGAAAAAGTTGGATAAGCAAGGATCATGGCTGGTTATGAAAATCTACCACACCCCTGGATAGTCCAGCAGTTTGGAGAAGTCACATGGTTTGAAATTTTTGAGCCCTTTTCACTAACAAGGTTTGGATAGAGGTTTAAAATGCATCGCTAACACACACTTGTGTGGACCACTTGGATTTGCAGTCTCAAGGCTTGCCCCTGCACTAGTGACTGACCTCTGTGGATGTATGATGAGCCCCATTTATTTTCTTTGGGGAAGGAATGGAGGATCTCACTAAGCTTCTGCACTACCACACTACTCTCTCCCCACTACAGCCGTTGTCTCTACTCCTCTTTTTAAACAAAGTGATCAAAATGTCCACTTTTGCATTTCCAATGTTGATACTTGACTCGTTTGATCATTTTTCATGTAGTCAAATCTCATTTTTCATTCAAAAGAGTGTATGTGTCAGACCATGGTAAATAAGAGATCCCTTAAGTCACAAGTGATATTTGCTTAAAAATCATCATCCCTTCGAGTTATTTTTCTTTTTTTAATTTTGATGGTCAGTTTATCAGTTTTCCCTTTTATGGATTGAACTTTTGGTATCAAATCTAAAAATTTCTTACCTCACCCTAGATGCCAGATTCTCTCCTCTCCTCCCTTCTTTCTACCTCTAAGCTATACCTTCAGCCCTATGTTATTATTATTTTTTATTTTGAAACAGAATCTCACATAGTTGCTGAGGCTGGCCTCGAACCTGCTATCGGCCTGTCTCAGCCTTCCAGGTACTGGGATTAGAAGTGTGTGCACCACTCCCAGTTTCTAGTTTTCTATGTCCATAACTTTCTTTATTATCTAAATTCTTTCTCTTTCTCTGTCTCTCTCCCTTTCCCTCTTCTTTACCCTCTTTCTCTCTCTCTTCTTTTGTAGTGCTGTGGATTGAACCCAGGGGCATTCTACCTCTAAGCTGTACTCCCAGCCCTATTTATTTATTTATTTATTTATTTATTTATTTATTTATTATCATTATTTTATTTAGAAACAGGGTCTTGCTAAGTTGCTAAGGTTGGATTCGAACCTGTGATCCTCTTGTCTCAGCCTCTCAAGTACTGAGATTACAGGCATGCGCCACCACGCCTGGCTTGAATTCTTTTTGAAAAGAGCATTTATTATTTGTATAAAGAAAGAAAGCAGTAAAACGTATTTCCACTGGGGAAGGGGGGAAAAAAAACTTAATACAGTATGTTACACAAAGTTAAACATTTTTAGTCATGAAAAAAAGACTTTGGTATAAGGTATTTATACTATACCCTAGACCCAGTTCATTCTTGAATTTAAAAATAGCTACAAACTCTGACTCTGGAGTCAGCTCTCTGCCAAAAATTGCTTCCTTTCTTCTGGGTCATGTGTGAGCTATTTTAATAGGAGGCAATGTAGGCAATTGCAAGTCAGCCCAGGAAGTTAGAGCCAGCGTTGCATAACTGGCCGGACAGCAATGTGGCCTGTGACCTTGGGCAAGTTGCTTAATTGTGTAGTGCTTCAGCGTGCTCACTGCCAAGGTAGAAAGAGTCCTGGCCACCACCTTTTAGACTGCTTCAGAGGGGTGCTATCAGGTTGCCATTGCGTCAAATTCTTTAAGCCTTTACAATATATAAATATAACATTATACTGTCCTATTTTCTAAAATGTATTGACCTATAGATAGCTCTAAATTGTCACAGAGAGGCTGCTCCTTGTTCTGATCGCTGGTTAATTGTTTGGGTAAATTCCATTAAATTTCTTTTTTTAGAGAAGTGCTGTTCTTATGTAAATTGTGTCTAGTGTTTTCGTAGAAGGATCTACACCTAAGCCGTCCCCCTAAGTATGAGCATCAGCAATAGCTATCACAGGGTTTGCTTTAATGTTATTCAATATCAAAAGTGATCATTGTCAAAGAGAATGGTTACAGGACACTCTTTAAAGCTGGTGTCAAGACAGCTTCTCTTCAGAGCTCTGCCACCAGGGAAAGCGATTGTGGCATAAACTGAGCACACCTCCACCCGAGAGAGACAAATAGGTTTCTAAAGGGAGAAGGAAGGAGCCCGATGGGGCTATGGTGATATGGAAGAGTGGGGACAGAAAGAGGAGACTAGGGTAGCTCTGTGGAAATGGATAATTACACAAGGGGCTACGTGGAAAATTACTGAGTTTGGCAAGGGGAATTGTTACCTCCTACATCTTGTGGTTGCATTTCCTTGATCAGGACTTTAGAGGGGGTCTGGATGGGCTCACCTTTAAGCCTAATGCAGATGGAAGCTGGGCTGACGTTTGCTCAAGTCTCTTAATACAGCGTTGGACTGGTCCTTTGTGCCATACAGTTCACAGTTCCCGTCATCTTGGGGAACATGTCTAGGGTAATAGCTTCTATTCTATGTCGAAGCCACAGATTTTTGGGTTTAACTAGCCCGGGCATATCATTCAGTCTGATTTTCCTTTTGTAAAAAAGGAAGATTGAATTTTAAAGAAAAGTCAAGGAGTATAATGACTTTTTTTTCAGGCACCATATCTGGAAATCAAGAAGCAGATGGATAAGCAGGACCCCCTCGCTCATCCCCTACTACAATGGTATAAAATTTTAGTTTTCCTCTTAATGAAAACAGAATTTTTTCCTACTGTTTACTTTAGGGAGGGAAAAAAGCCTGTTTTATAAGCCCTGCAATGCTACAGTTCCAAGAGCCTATGAGATCTGGTGATTTCACAATCCAAGAGTCCTTAATGACTCTCACTTTAATTAAAACTTGTACATCACAAGGGGAAGAAAAAGCTGCCATACATACTACCAGGGGTATTCAGCGCATCTGATGGCAGTTTGTCTTCAGTCTTAAAAGACATGGTTAACTAGATTACGTGTTGAAGGCATTTTGGTTCATTTAATTTTGTAGTTCAGTGAGGACTAAGTGATAAAACTCACTGTTTTAATCCTGTTGGGTTGACAATCTTCTTGAAATCTGTTTTGTATATTGCTTCCTTAACAAGGGCAGCGTAAATGTGATTCACTCTTTGCTTGATCACTGCCGAAGATGCCCTATTCCAGAGTGAGCCCTGGAGGGATGGAGAGATATTTGGGCCTGCCTTCTGGAAGGAGGGCGAGATGGAGGGGCCCAAGAACTCGCCTTGCTACCATCCCACTTCAAATAATGTGCCCTCTCGTTTCTCTTTTACAAAATGAAGAGAGTAGGATTTATAAGTGTTTTGTGTCTCTTTGAAATCAATTTGTAACCTCAAGGAATATGGGATTTACCACTGTTACCACATAGTAATAGAAATGTAAGGATTTTAGAGATGAGTCTAGATGCCTCCTTTCTTAGTCCATGTTACAACCAGGAAATTTAAGAAAAAAATAAATATTGACAAAGGAAAATTACTCTGGCTTCCTCAAGATTCTTTTAGTACATACTTAATTTAGTCTGTTAAGATTATGACAAAAATTTGATATAGAAACCTCTCTTCTTTATATTTATGATCAATATCCTATTGATCATATTATCTATATTCTGAAAAAAGTAAGAAAAATGATGATTAAGCTTTTACATTTTCTCATTATTATATTTGAAATAAATATAATAATATCTAATTGCATTCTTTCCCCCTCTGAAGTCAGCCTGGCTATTAACTTTAACTTGTTTGTGATAATTTCTTCCAGACTGTTGGTCATTCTTCCATCAGGAAGAAGAAAATCTACCAACATACCTTGCTTCAACTTTCCCCTACTTACTATTTTATTACACACCAAAAAACATAAAACAATTCGTTCTTTCAGATACTGGAATTAAATTTTTCTTCTGCTTCTGTTTTTAAGTATGTTGACTTTTACATTTAAACCATTGTATATATTAGCTCAAAGTGATCCTCCAATAGTTAAAAAAAAAAAAAATCTTCATAAGAACTTGTTCTTAACTTAGGCAATATAGAGAGAAGCCTAAGAAGCAGTTGCATGACTCAACCAGTAATGGTTTTATAGATTACTTGACAGTACTTTTTATACACTAATTAATGAGTTACAATTATACAGTATAGTGAGATTCAAGAGATAAATGTATACATGCACATATTGCTTCATGTATTACCCTCTGCATGCCGTCTAGCTCCCACTTCCTCTCACCCCATCCAAAGTACTACATATCAAGATGCGTTCATTTTTGCTGGTGTTTGAAGTTGTACTTATTAAAAACCATATTTTCATATGTCTTAAGGAAGTACTTCCTGGTGTGTTTTCTCTGATTAAAATACCTTTTTTTTTTTTTGTTCTTATGTGTGCTCTTAAAATTGCTGCAGGAAGTAAACCAAAATTATATAATTAAATGAAATTGTTACTGAATTTAGTTTATAGCATAGCAACAATTAATTTTAATCAGTGGCCAACCTAAAAGAAAAATTTTAAGTATATTTGGCATATTATTTGTGACTGACAGATCATTTTAATTTCAGGGTTATTTCAAGTAATAGGTCACATATTGTGAAACTGCCAGTTAACAGGGTAAGTTGTTTCTTCACATACGCACACAGATCTGGGGAGAGTACTTTGTTGGGGAAAAATGATCCCTGTGATTTTTTTAGGCAGCCTCTCCAAAAATGGGGATGGACCCAGGTGGAGTCTAATTCTTCAGTTTGAAATTGCCATTTATATGCTAGTTTGCAAACCTTTCTAGAATATCGAATTCAAATCCAGCCTGCTCTCTTGACCTTTTAAATAAATAAGAACATCAATATGAGGTAATGTAGTCATTCCACAAGTGATAGAAAAGGATTATCTAGAGATTGATCAGAGGAAAGTTAATGTGCTTTTCAATCATTGTTAATTTCATGTTGGCACATTCTACCTTCCCACATCTTAGAAGATACTATCTTCAGGTAACCTAATTATCAGCTTAATAATCTTCAAAAACAATAGTTCTCTAAAAAGCAAGCGGGCTCCAATTTAAATTCTGATCAGCATCTGAGAGTAGAATCTGAAAATCTGTTTCTTAGTCTACAAGTCTTCAAATTTGAGATTCCTGTCTTATATCCCTGTAAAAGTAGAATCCTGGGTACAAGGGAAACAATTAGAAAATTTTTCAAGTACTTAATCCAAAAGGTTCTGTTTTCTTTGCATGACAAGGACGAACATTACACTTGAATATAGGCAATTTCCAGTTTTAAAAATATGTAAAAATAGAGGATAAGTTACAATTTTAAAGAGCTTGAATTAAGCTTTTTTTCTGCTTAGCAATCTCCAGAATATTTCCTCAGTTGAAAAGTGTACACTTAGGGAATTCAATATAAAAGTCTTGAAAATAAATATAATTAAGAAAGCAGATTTTCTTACACATAATTACATAGTGTAGTTCCTATCTAAATATAAATAACTTTAGTTTATCTGTTTGCTATTCCTTTCCCATTAATCTAAAGAAATATCAGTCATATCAGCAATTTCATGCGATTTATCACTTATGCAGAGTTTTTAAAGACATTTTATGGGTTAGCCTTTTAATGTATTTAGCATAATATTATTACATTTTGAAACTGGATAACTCTTAAACCAGTAAAAATTGAAATTGTTATCAGTTTCATTACATGTTAAATTTGACATATTTTTATTTGTTGCTATTTTAAATGACAGCAATTGAAGTTTATGCATACTCCACATCAATTCCTGCTTCTCAGCAGTCCACCAGCCAAAGAATCCAATTTTAGAGCTGCTAAAAAACTCTTTGGAAGCACCTTCGCATTTCAGTGAGTATGACTTACTGTTAATGGGGCTTGATCCACCCAGTCTTCCAGAAATATGTAGGGAAGAATATAGTCTTTTTAGTAGATGGCTATTAATGTGAAGTAGCCAAACGCATACTACTGGACTTGCAAACTCAGAACTTCTAGAAGCATCACAACTTATACTGGCACCGTTTTGAAAAAAACATTGATTTTCTGGTTTTGCTTTTTCCTCTCCTCCTTTGTGTTTTTAGTGGCTCACACATTGAAAATTGGCACTCCATCCTGAGGAACGGGCTGGTTGTTGCCTCAAATACGCGGCTGCAGGTAAAGTTTCTGGATGCCTTAATATGACCCCATTATTCTTTAGTATTGAGGTACGATACGCAATCCTGGGGTTATGTTTCTACTTGGAAAATGGGAAATGTGAGCTTTAAAACATTGTATGGAATTTCTACTAAGCATAGGTGCATTTTCTTTCTTTCTTTTTTTTTTTTTTTGGTACTGGGGATGGAACGCAGGGGCATTCTACCTCCGAGCTACACTCCCAGCCCTATTTTTTTTTTTTTTTATTGTTTATTTTGAAACAGGGTCTCACTAAGTTGTGGATGGCCTCACTAAGCAGCTGAGGCTGGCCAGGAACCGGATCCTCCAGTCTCAGCCTCCCAAATGCTGGAATTAGAGGAAGATAAGAGTCGGATGACAGCTGGTCTTCTATAACCCAAGTAGACATTTTGTTTAGATACCAGCATGGGAATGCCTTCCCGTGTATATTAGCTAGCTTTTTTTTTTAATATTAGATTCATTAAAAAGAAAGCCAACTCGAGTACTTTATAAGAAGTGACCCTTTGTCACTGGTGGAGTGGACACCATTGATCAAGGCTCTTTCTCTGGCTTTCATTGTTCATTTATCAGCCCACTCTGAAGTACAAACATATTAGCACTATTTTCCAATTAGGCCTTGGAATAGGGACAGTGTTCATTTTTCTAAGGTGTAATGTTCCAACATGAAGCTGATTGCCTTTTATGAAATATTAACATTTAAACCACTGACCCACCTCTCTCCTCCATGTCTTCCTATTTTAGCTCCACGGTGCAATGTATGGCAGCGGAATCTATCTTAGTCCAATGTCAAGTATATCATTTGGCTACTCAGGTAATCCTGTATTTCATTTCTAGCTAGAATTTATTAAGTTCATATTTCTTATTTTATATATTGTAGGTGTGGTTTACTGTCAATTAACATTTATTAGATATATTTGTATTTAAATCATTTGATAAAGGATAGAAGCAGAAACAAAGCTTAAGTGACAACTTCTAATATTTTGCTAATATTTTGATGAAACAGTGGGAAAAATCTTTTAAGATAAGTTGAGAGCATGTACTGCCCCTTGATTTTTGCCTGGTAAATTCCAAATTTGGAAAGGGTAGTTACCAAACTGTTAGCACGGATCATCCTTGTGCGGTGAAATTTGTGATGATTGCTTCCTTGCACTTTTTAAATTTAAGTATGAAGTGAGTATGCTCATTGTAAAGATAATCAAATTACATAGGCTTTTTGAAGTAAAAAATGAAAATGTCTTTTCCTACAACCTCAGTCTTTGGTCTATTTTCCTTCACCCTTCTAAATTCTTTCCCATTCAAATAACCGCACAGGTAGTTGGTTTTGCTTTCATGCTAGTGTGTGTATATGTGTGTGTGTGTGTGTGTGTGTGTGTGTGTGTGTGTGTGTGTGTGTTTATTATAACATCACCTTATACAGTTTCAGGAGCTGTTCATATGGTGCTTGAAATTGTAAGTGTTAATATATTGATATTCCTGTGTTATAGGAAACTACTACTTAGGATACTTAGATAGGTCTAATAACTAGGTGAACATTAACTAGGCCTGTCTGAACCATAGTAAGTTTGTTTCTTACTGTTAGAAGAGTAAAACTGGAACACTGAAAACGAGGTTTACAACTAGAAATACTAAGAGAAAACAACAATGAAAAAAAAAAATGCAGGACAGTGCTGATGAAAGAAAAAAACAAAAACAACAACAATAACAAAAAAAACTTAGAACAATTTAAGTGTTACAAGGTAACCAAAAAAGGAAACTAGAATGAAACTATGTCATGAGAAATCTAAAAAGTACATATGTACAGATAATTATTCAAGGAACGACAGCTGTGTAGCAAACCACCCTACATTTGGGGTGAAACAACAACTTGACTGTGGTCATAGATTATTTACACCAGGGATTGGGCATAGGGGCATCCTCACTGGTGCATGGGCTATGCTACCACGTACAATAGCCTCACTCATAGGCCAGGTGTCTTGCCAGGAATTAGCTGAAACTGATACCCCAAGCTCCTAGATGTGGCCTGTCCAGTACCATGACCCCAGTCAGTTGGATTTCTGACCTCAACTTTCCAGGTGTCCTCACAGTATCAGGTAGAATTAGCCTTTTCTGATCTAGTTTCACATGGTGAAAGCAGTCACAAGCCCTTCCCTCCTCAAGAGTTGTGCCATTGGACACGACCTATGGATGAAAGAATAGCAAGTCACAGTAGAGTGAGAAATACTATTGTAGTGATCTTTCAAATGCAATATGCCAAAATAACACACACACACACACACACACACACACACACACACACATACACACGCGCAAAAAAACCCACAAAGTTTAAGATAGTATAGAGACAGGAAATAAAATAAGTTTAAAGGAAAACAATTAAAATCAGACTCTTAATTTTACTAACACAGTACAAAACTAAAAGCTAAAACATTTAAATAAAGAAATGCACCCTCAGCATAGATTATAAGCAGCAAATTGATAAATAGGCTTTGCTCCTTCTCATTAAACCAGTTATTGAAACGCCAACAGCAAAAGTCAACATGTATCTCAATTTCTTATGTGAAAGTAGATGAATTTTTTCTAATTAAATCTAGACAAAAATCTACCTATTCTTAAACAGATATGTAATTTGGTTCTGTTTTTCTAAAATTTTTCATAGTAAGAAATCATGGCATTAACAGATTTCTTTGTGACTGTTATAGACAAAAAACTTATCCTTAATTAAGAGAAATAGTAGGTTCTACAATAAATCAAACATACACCAAAATTTCACAAAGTTGCAGTGTGAATATGTAGTTTTCCAATGTTGCTCATATTTCCCACTTCTTAACTTCTTCTGCTAATCAGATAAGAATGAAAGTCACCTCAGCCTTTAAAAATCAAGACTTAAGGATTTTCTAATTATATTCACTTTATGCAAAAAGAATTTGCTACCCCTGCTTTCAATATAAAGAAACCAAACTGAGATTCCTGTTTCCAATCCCACTGTCCCAGGATCTCTCCCAGCCCGGGTTCTGGGGCACAGCCCTTAGGGAGCCCACTGTGACCGTCTCTGGCCTGATGTGATCAGACCTTTGTCAAGGTGGAGCTTTGTGACATAGATTATACTTTGAGCTGCATCACACAGCTTTGCCCCTAAATTATTATTTTGCTCATGTTTTCAGGGATGAATAAGAAGCAGAAGGTGTCAGCCAAGGACGAGCCCGCTTCAAGCAGTAAAAGCAGCAATGCATCACAGGTGCTGTAGCGACTTTGGTGACTGCATGTGATTAGTGAACTGTGGCCTCGTTAGCCAGCAGGACTTGAATAAATACTGAGGCTTATTAAGTCTGCAAAAATTACTTTAAGTGGGCATTACTCATAAAGGCGTAAAACCTACCCCAAAGTGTAATAAGTGAATTGCCTATATATAAAAATTATTTAGCAGGCATTTATTGGACTCTCCTGGGCCTTAGGAGTGATGACCAAAACAAGAAACATATTCCAATCCTCTTTGATCCTGCATGCTACTGAGGGGATAAAACTATAGATGGTACAGAAAAACAAGTCAGGAAGCAGAGATGCTTAATGCTGTAGTGTAGAAGAAGGGACAACCGGAGTGTTTGTTAAATGAGACGGCCAGGGGAGGATGCTCTGAGAAGATGACATTGGAGTGAAGGCTTATACTTGAGGAGTGTGCAGGCCATGCAGTTCTTTGGGAGAAAGAACATTCTAGGCAGTGAAAAGAATGAACAAAAATCTTATGTCATTTCAGAGAAAAAAGGTGTAAGCTGGGAAAATTAAAAACTCATATAATGAATAATGTGACTTTAATTAAAAAAAAACCCCAAAAACAAAAAACTACAGCTAATCTGATATCTGAAAGAAAAAGAAAAAAACACCCCAGCTTTTGGACCTCTGTGCCTTAGTAAATAATGTTTTAAAAATGGGTTGGTTTTAGACAGATAGATAATCTGAAATGATTGATTTTAATATTTGAAAAAACATCATGCAAATTTAATTTTGTTTACCTTGAAATAAACATGCAAGGCTTCCAATAAAAATAAATTTGAATTCTAATTGTATGTTTCTAGACTACTAAACTCTAATTTAGCACTGCTTTAGTTCATTCATCTTCTGAGTAATTTAATAATGATTATGTACAGAAATTAAATGATACAACAAAAATAGCTGGATATTAAGAAAGTACAAAGATATTGATGCTAGTCTAGATAGTCTGCCCCCAGCCAACTTACTATTATTTTTTAATTATGAACAACATTTTCATTAGAATGACTGCCCCAATTTTGCTCTAATTTTTAAATTGTTTTGGAATTTAGTCACAGAAAAAAGGACAGCAATCTCAATTCCTGCAAAGCCGTAACTTAAAATGCATAGCCTTATGTGAAGGTAAGTGTCATGGTGTTAGTTCTCTCTCTTATCCATATTTAAGAAGTCCAGGACATTTACAGAGAGCATATAATGGGATAGTGAAAGATTATTCCTTATGACCATCTCAAAGGGCACAAATAGCAAATGAGTATAATAAAGATCATAAAGGTTAAAACCAAATTGCAGAATTGGCAAGAATTCAGACATTGCTGTATTGTATTCTTGGCAATTATTTCAGAATGGTATTATATCTTTCTAATCAAGTCATGCTTATCTCTTTTGTTCTTGTTCTGCCTTCCTCTTTATTATTTGAATATATGGTACAATGAAAATCTTTAAAAATGACCCAAATATTGAGAAGATAAGCCAGTAGTTCTTTCTGCTCCTACACTGAAATTATTTTTTCAATTATAAACTTAGAACAGAAAAATTGATAGGTAATTTGCAAGATCATGTACTTTGTTCTGTTTGAAAATTTGACTTTGGCTAAATGTTCCATTTTTTTCTTCATTGTTAGGAGTTTCAATAGGCATTGTCAATCATCTTTTAAATTTTCAACACTTACTTAATAGTTTTATAGGACACTAAGTTGCTGTCTACATAGTTCCAAAATCAAGACCTCTTTGTTTTTTATGATTTGCTTTTTGTTATAAAAATTATTATTCAAGTGGTAAAGTTGTTAAGTCACCTTTCATTGTTTTTGTTTGCATCTCTTGATAGCTAGTTAAGTTAAACATTTTTCATGTTTATTTGTATATGTAGTTTTGCTTTTCTATTTGAAAGAAAAGTCATATAGTAACATGGAATGGACTAGGATTCCTTTAGAATAAAGTAATTCCTTGATTATTTCTTCTACTTACAGTGATCACCTCACCGGACCTGCACAAACATGGAGAAATATGGGTTGTCCCAAACACAGATCATGTCTGCACACGATTCTTTTTTGTGTAAGTGCAAATTTGTGTGTCACTGTCTTTACAGATGAGGTAGTTAGTAGTAACTGCATTGTTATTTGATCACATTTGCCACCAAAATATAACAAACAGATAATTGAGCTTAATGATTGTTTTATTTCAGTAAGCTTAATTTAAAAAAGATATTTAAATGTTATTACTTTAGAAGAACTGAAGAAAGTCACTATCAATTTGGCATTAAAAAAAAAACACTTTCTTTATGTATATAAACTTTATTAATAGATTGAAACATTTAGAACTGGGGATGAAGGCTCCAATAATGAAAAGGTTCTATTCTATAAAAGATTGAACTGTATTTCTTATAATGTGAACTGTATAAAGTGTCAATGCACTACAAGTTGATGTGTTTTGCTTTTGTTTTCCTGACATAGTTGTGTCCTAAAAGCTGCATGAAAGTATACAAACATTTTTTTTCATTCCTAAGTAATAGGTGCAGTAGACCAGTCTCATTATTACCCCATCCCTTGACCCTCAACCTTTTCTCCCTGTCTGTTCCCACCTCATCCATGTTCCCGGCACAGAAAGGATTTCAGGGAAGAGTTGAATATATTGGTTTTGTGCTTCATCATAGTTTCTAAAAAGAAGCTGAAAGAAAAAATGATCTAGTTTGTTTTTGTTTCTGTTTTGTAGTACTGGGGATTGAACTGAGGGGCATTTTACCTCTGAGATATACCCCTAGACTGATTTTATTTTTTTAAAATTTGAAACAGGGTCTCACTAAGTTGTGGAGAGCCCCATGATGTTGCTGAGGATGGCTATGCATCTGTGATACTCCTGTCTCAGCCTCTCTAATACTGGGATTACAGGCATGCGCTGCTGGTGCCCTGATGTGGCTGATTTTTAGGCCATGCCAAAGTGAGGCATCAAGATTATTTCAATGTATCCTATGTCCATGGTACCCTGTGCCTTCAGTTTTGATAGGTTAATAGGCTGGCTTGCTGACAGATTGCTTACAATGAAGCTTTTCTTAAATTGTTTTGTTTTGGATGCTATGAAAACTGTAACTTAGTCTGTGATACATATTTACTGACTATAATTTCTTTCTTCACTGGGAGGCAGCCCTGTGTACACTAAAAGGAATCCTGCTTTTGATAAGGCAGTTTGGATCCCAGCTCAGCACAAAATAGTAAAGTCACCGAGTTGCATAACCTCTCTAAGCTTCGTCAGTAAAGTGCGAATAATAATACCTGCTTATATCAGTCAAGCTCAACAGCAAACAGAAGTGTGGTTATATAGGAAACACAGGGCTAGTATAGTGACTTAGATCTAGTAGCACCAGAATCATACATCTCCAGGTCCAAAGGATAACCTACTGGTGACCCCCATAGGCCAAACCCTACCAAGCGAAGGACAGTGGAGTGGAAGAATGGTACCCATGCAGTCAGCCTCTTGGGGACAAAGAAAGGCAGAGAAGAGTGCCACGGGAACAAGAAGGCTCCTAGGCAGGCTATTTGCAAGCACTACTTTTTAAAGTTATTTTGAGGACTAATTTAGCACAGTGCAGGTCTCTACTGAAAGCCTCATTAAATATTTTTTCCCTCCTTTCTTAGCTATCTTTATTCTATTTCACTGTTAGAGCATGACCTTCTGAAAAGAAGCCCCCAATCGCAAAATTATTTCATTGAGTGACCTCAAGAATTTGTTAGAAAAGTAACCCCAGGGGCCTTTCATCTAACCTATTCCTTTTACATCTTGCAAAAACTCAGATTTATTGCACAAATTAACTTTACATGTGCAAGTAAACGGTATCATTTTTTAGATTTTTCCATGAAATGTACATAAAACCTATCTGTGGGGATATATATGAGATGGCATATTTACTATAGAGAAGGATTTCTCAGATCATAAAAAGAAGAAAGACCAAATGAAGAAAGGAGACAATACTTTGCACACATTCACTTTCCAAAAAGGGAAAAAGTTATTTTAAGATAATTTTCATTGTTTTATAAACACAAATGAGATCTCATCCTTTTTCTCTGCAACTTTAGGAGAGAAGAGACTCATTAGGAAAAACCAATAAAAGTCAAAACATATCAAAGGGAGAATCCATTCACTAACTGATGTATATTTTAATTACAGCCATCAGTTTCTTTTATATAAAAGGTATGATCACAGAGTTACTGTGGTACTGCCTTCCTTATGAGTCGTAATAGCTAGGAAAAGAATAAGTCGATGAGAACGAAGTGAACTGTGAGGCAGAAACTCAATTTCTTTCATTTTAAATTTGTATTTTTTTATACCACGCTATCCCTGATGTTTGAAGGTTTGTTTGATCACTACTATATAGGTCAATGTGGTTTTCTTTTAAATCTATAATAGGTGAAAATATTTTGAATTATAATAACTTCAATGCTAACCTAATTTCCTATGATCACATTCTTTCCAATAATTAAGCAACACAGAATGAGAGAAAAAATAAGGGGAAAGTTTTGTGGAATAAACGACTGTATTAATAGAATAGACAAAAAGAATTAAAGGAATATCTCAGGGAAAAAAATAGGAGAATGAGAAGTTTGAGAAAAAAAATTTATTGGTAAATTCCAAAATGAGTAAACTTAATTAACTATAAATGCTCCAGGCAAAATGTAATAATTCAGATGTTATGGGCAGAGAGATTCAAGTCAATATCTAACATCTAGAAATTGTTAGTAAAGCTTGATTACATTCACAACCTTGAGAAATGTATCCAAGGACAGTAAGGCCCATATGTAGAAATAGCAGAGCTGCTTTCCAAAGGACCAGAAGATGGGCGTTAGTCACAGGAAGTGAAAACTAAATCTCCATACGGTGGTAAGCTACAACAAAAATGTTATTTCACAGTGGATGAGGGGTCTTAGAGATGGAAACTTTCTATTGGTATTTATCATAACTAGGATAAAATAATAAAACCTGAGAAAGAGAGAGAGTAATCGATGACTTGGCAATTGATAATTGGTGGCCAGGGGCTGTCCCGAGCTGCCCCAGCTTCCCACAGTGGCCACAGTGAACAGCTTTAGGGATGGGAAGCTGTCCTGTCCCTCAGCTGCCTGGTGACCAAGGAAAGGTTCAGAACCACTAGGTTGGCATATTTGATGTGGCAGCCTACATGTTCAATGCTTTTATGTTATGCTCTTGATTTTATGGCTGGTGGACCCACCACTGAATTATTTCCATATTTTGACTGTTAAATAAATTGAGGGCATTTATCCCCTCCTGTTTCTCAGCTCATCTCAGGAAAATAGGACTGAGCATTTATTTTCAGGTTGTAAGTCATGCAGATCTCAGTGCTAGATAAATTTTAGGAATTAGTCTTAAAAATCTATTTTACCTTTTTGGGTGTAGTTCAGATGCCTCCTCTTTCACAAAACTTACTGTCGAAAAGCATAATCCTTCTTGGTGCTCCAATGGCTTAGGGCAGAACATCCATTTAAAATTCCGTTTATTCTCCTTTCACAAAGCTGCAAATTCCCGAGGCAAAGGCTCCTTTCCATGTCGCTTTCTCTCACGTGTTTCCTGCAGTGCCTACCACAGCACCTGATGCGCAGTTGCTTGTTAGTAAATCTTTAATAAGTTAACAAAAGCAGAGGGAAAAAGGAAAATAATAGTTTGGGTTATGTTGGTTTTTATTTTAGGTCTGAACAAAGTTAAAACTGTATCTAAACAGGCAGGTGCACGAAAAAAATGACAGTATAATGACTATTAAGTAAAATAAGAGAGTTTTAGTTTTTGATTTTGAGGGTTTTTTTTGTTTGCTTGTTTTATTTTTTGCAGTACTGGGGATACCCAGGGGCATTCTACCCCCAGTACTTTTATTTTTTATTTTAAAACAGAGTCTCTCTAAGTTACCATGTCCTGGCCTCTAGCCTGTGATTCTCTCTGCTTAGCCTCCTGGGATTACAGGTGTGTGCCACCAGGCTTGGCAGAATAAGAATTATTTTTAACTATAAATTTGCAAAAGATGGACAATATTCAGTTGCACACACAATGAGGACAAAACTTTATGAAAGTTAGAAGACAGGGCATCTAGTCATGGCTCAGCAGAAGCACTTCAGTGTGACATCAGAACTACTGATATGATCAAGGAACTTTGTGGTAAGTCCCATTTCTCTGGGTCTAACCCAGGTCTCTTTCCAAAATTTAAGCTGCCACATTACTACCCTGCTTCAAAGTTTTTAGCAGCTCTTTACTGCCTTTTAGATAAAGTCTAAGTGCCTTTACAAACTGGTCCATTTCTCAGTCCCTTGCCTCTCTTTGTGCTGATGCCATTTACAGCCAAGAATACAGCCAAGAAGATGCAGGCCCAGCCTCCTGGCCCACCATGTCTCACCTGAGGATGTTGGGCGTCATGCCCTCATCTATGTGCTGTGACTTGATTCTCTCTCCCACACCCTCTTCCCATTTATCTCATTCCCACTTCTTCACATTCTAGCTTGTATCTTCCCTGGTTTCAGAAACATGACTCCTATATGCAGCTGCTCTGTGTCAAGTGTATAACGCCCTACGCATATCTCTGTTGTTGGAGTATTCATTTTTGTATTTGGTCTTCTCCATTACTCTGCATCTTTCCTGAGGTCCATGAGTATATAGGGCTCACTTATCTTTGGGTGCCTAGCATGGTGCCTGGCAGATAGGTATGAATGAATGAAATACCTACATTTTAATAGCTCAATGACTATTTGCTCTCAACAAGCCTGCTAGTACCTTAAAATCAATATATACAAAATGGAAACCTTTATTTAAATCCCCTAAGCAACTCCTCATCTTCTCCAGTCTATGGGGAAATTTCACACATCAAAAGAGTCGAATCCTGTGCTGTAGTTTCAGGGTCCTTTTCCTTGCTCATTGTATTCATCAGTTCCCAAGTTGATCTTTGCACTATTTTCTCTCATCAGTCCTTGTATTTCCATGGATTTATCATCGTCTCCCTCAGAGCACATCAAAAGGTTACACATTGTTCTTCCTGCTTCTGATTTAATCGTCCTCAACCTATTCTGTACATTGGCAGATTTATTAAGCATTACCACTGCACTAGTGATACCTGTTCAATATTCAGAAATTGAATACAAGCGAAGGAGAAGTTCAATCCACAGTATCCCATTTTAGAGTTAACTGCCGCTAATTCTGCAGTAGAGCCTACTTTTCTATGCATATAAATTACAAGATCAAACTATTTGTACCATGTTTGTTTTCCTAAAGCAATGTTTTGAGTCTTCATTGCCATGATAGTTAAAAAAAAAAAAAAATTCATGGCATTTTGTAGTACTGAGGGCATTCTGCTTCACTTCACTCACCTGTATAAACCACCTATCAAATGAGGTTACTGTCTAAACTATTTCATTTTTTCCCCCAAGCTCTTTCTTAAAAGTAGCTTGCAGAGCCGGGCGTGGTGGCGCACGCTTGTAATCCCAGCATTTGGGAGGCTGAGACCGGAGGATCCAAGTTCGAGGTCAGCCTCAGCTACCTAGTGAGGCCCTCTGCAACTTAGTGAGACCCAGTTTCAAAATAAAGAATAAAAATAGGGCTGGGGATATAGTTCAGAGGTAGAATGCCCCTGGGTTCTATCCCCAGTACCGAAAAAAAAAAAAAAAAGTAGCTTGCAGTTATTTTTCCCACTATGATGTTTTTGCTCCTTCAGTCCAAATGATTGTTCTTCTCACAACCAGGCCAGAGCTGTTATTTATTTTTCTTTTTTCTTTTCCATTCTGGGTTTTGAACCCAGGGACTCATGCATGTTAGGCAAGCGCTCTACCACCGTTCTACATTCCCAGTGCCTCTTTTGCAAAGCTAACTCATATGTGATCTTTTCTGTAATGGTTTTGCTGACCTCCAACTCAGAAATGAAATGTGTAACTACTCAATTTTGCTCACATCTTTGTATTCCTTGGGGTGCTTTGCCCTACAGTTATTGACTAACTTTTTTTTCTTCCCGTTGTAAAGTGCACATTCTGTCCATGCATGCAGATTTTACATAATGGCTTCTACAGAAGCACTTGACACATACTAAATGAAGGCTCCAACCAAAGAGTGACGGATGACTTAATGAAGAGATTATATGTGGACTGTGAAGTAGACAGTATGCTTTAACATCAGATTTCTTATGGAAACTTTGAACCAGTGTGGCTATCATCCAGTTCACAATGAATGTCTGTTTATTACTGATAGAAAAACAGTACTAGAGTTTGTGGGTTCTTGATTAGGGTGACAGAAATTTGTATGAGCCAATCTGTTTAAAAACAAATGTTGTTGATGCCTTCAAAATTTTTTTTAACCTTGAAATTTCCAAACATACTGAAGAGATCGGTGGACAAGTAAATTCCATCTATCATCTTATTTTCCTTTTGGTACTGAGGATTGAACTCAGGGACATTCTCGGTCATGCTACACCTCTAGTCTTTTCTAGTTTATATTTTGAGACAGGATCTTGCCAAGTTGCTAAGTATCTTGCTAAATTCCTGAAACTGGCCACTAACCTGTGATCCTCCTGTGTCAACCTCCCAAGTACTGAGGTGATAGGTGTATGCCAACACACCTGGCTCTATAATATTTTATAAGCAAATCTTTCCCTTCCCTTCCATTCTGTTCTGTTCCATTCCATTTTGTTCTTTCTTTCTTGCACTGGGGATTGATCCCAGGGGTTCTAAACCTCTGAGCTACACTCCCAGCACTACTTTATTTTTTGTTCTTAAACAGGATTTCACTATGCTACAGCATGCTGGCATTGAATCTTTGATCCTCCTGTCTCAGCCTCCCAAGTGTTGGGATCACAAGTGTGTACCACCAGGCTTGGCTCTGGCGTATTATTATTATTATTATTATTATTATTATTATTATTAAACTTTTAGTAATCTTTTTATACTCCTGAGAGTAAACTTTTGTCTCCTTTTATATGTTTTCATTTTTCCTTCTGCTAAAAAACCTAGTCAAGTGTATCATCTTCCTACATGTTTCTGGACATGAATGAACTCTACTGTTACCTTAACAGCCTGGTGTTTGCCTTTATTGTTCTGTTCTTTTGATAGACACTCTAATCCAAGTAGCAACTCATATGTAAGCTTCATGAATTGCCTAAATCAAGTTACTATTTGTTTTTCCTGAATGTCTTTGGTCAATTTTTTTCCTCCAGTTCACAGCCACTCTCCTAGACAAGAGAAAAATATGCGTTTTCTTTGATACCTTCAACCCGTGTCTCTGTCTCCCCCTCATTCTCACTTTGCCTCTGCTCTCACTTTTGCTCCACTCACTCTCCTCGTGTTCTCTCTTAAATCATTGTGGTTTATTCCAGTCATGTGAGTTTCTTCTTCATTCATCTCTAATGTGTCTTAAGTGTTGGTGAACATGGAATGTTCGGGAAGAACAAACCATGACCAGAGTGGAAGTTTGGGTTTCAGTTATGAAGAGACGGATATTGCCAGTGATTTGAATTTTGTTCGGTGAGAGAGAAATAATTTTATATCACTTTAACTAGACAGAGAATAGGTCTTTTAGGAGAGACTAAAGAGATAAGTGTCAAGACAGAGACATCACTTATAATGTTATTATAATAGTCTGGGTCACTTTTTCTCACCACAAAAAAGAAAGTTCTTTGAAATTATGACTAAAAAACCAATACTTTTTATCTGTACTGATGTCAGTGTTCTCTGTTCTAACGTCATTTAAAATGGCAGTTTATATAGCTAAAATTAATGTTGAAACCCACTAGTTATACACACCCTGCAAATTGAAAAACACTCATTTAGATGAATGATATTGAAACCCTAAGCAAATTTACCAGCATTGGGTGGAGAGAAGATACAACTGGAAATAATTAAGAAAATAGAAGCAAAATAACCTGGTGATAGTTGGATTTAGACATAGGCAAGAACCAACAGTGATAGGTTTTTGTGTTGCATGGTGGCATACCAAATTGAGATATGGAGAGAATGAAAATGGGTAGTCATTCGGTCTAAAATTAAGCTGAGTTTTGATTAAGTACATTTGAGATATTTGTAAGAAAGATATGTTAGAGAGAGACATAAGGGTGATATTGTTTTAGGAGTTAGCCTGTGAGTGATAATTAAAACTTGGATGAAGCTAAAGAAACAAGGAAGATTGTATGTAACAAGTAGAGAGAAAAATGAGGATGACTCAGGTAAAAAAAACATCATCGAGATGGCTGACTAAGGAGGAGGATGCAGTCAAAGAGACTGAGAATTAATAATCAAAGACATGCTAGGTAATGATAAAATGCAGCTTCTTGAGAAAGAGCACTGAACTGTATCACCTGCTGCAGACTGAGAAGATAACGTCTCCTAAACTCATCAGTGAAGAGGTTCCTGGCAACTTCTTTCCTTCCTTCCGGGGATTGAACCCAGGGGCATTCTACCGCCGAGCTATACCCCCAGCCCAATTTTCTGTTTTATTTTGAAACATGGTCTCCCTAAGTTTCAGAGGATTTCACTAAGTAGCTTAGACTGGGTGTGAATCTGGGATCCTCCTGTCTCAGCCTCCCAAGTACTGGGATTATAAGTGTGTGCCACCACTCCCAGCTCTTCAGTACTTTTTAGTAGAATAATAGGATCAGAAGAAAAACTGTAGTAGATGTTATAGTGATTTGCAGACAAATCCTATTCTGAGGTCATCTTTAAATTACAGAGAATAGAGATGGCAGTATCAGTGAAGCTGAGCTTGCCTTACTCAACATTATGTTCAGACTACATAGGATATAGTAGGTGTGTTGACTGTATCAAAAATGAAATAGAGATAGAGCAGACTTAAATTGAGAAATTTAGAATAAAATTGCATAGGCCATAAACTGAAATTGGAAAGCCATAAAGAAACAAACATTTCTGAGATTTGCCACTCCTCCTCCTCCTCCTCTTTCCTTTCAGTGTGGATTTTTCTGTGTTGGTCTCTTTTATTTTGCATAAACTAAATCCTAGAGGGAGCCAGTCTGATTTTCATGGTAAAACACTATCATCAATCTGGGGTTCTATCTTCAAAACTGGTTGCCTCTCTTCCCTTTGTTAAGAGACGTGGATGACTTGACTCTTACCCTTGGTCCAGTGGTCAGCAGGACCTATGCAAAAACTAAGCTAGCATGTTTTACTTGCTAAATAAAATATACCTTAACATAACTGCAAACAGGCAATGGATTTAATTTGAACAACTCACTCTAAATTGTTTTATTTAACATCGTAACATGTTTTCTGGTTCTTTTTTTTTTTTTGGTACTAGAGATTGAACTCAGAGGCATTGTACTTCCAAGCTATACCCTTTATACCCTTGACCCTGTTTTTTTATTCAAGATGAGGGTCTCCTAAAATAGCTGAGGCCAACTTCAAACTTGTGATCCTCCTGTCTCAGCCTCCCAAGTACTGGGATTGCAGGCATGTGCCACCATGCCCAGCTTGTTTTCTGGATCTTAACAAAAGACTTGTTTAATCTCCAGAGAAAATATTGATAACTGGGGGCTATGGCTATGTATCACATATTCCATTCTTTATCTTATTCTTTACCTTAGGGTAATATTTCATTGTGAATATTATCACGAAATTTCATTCTGAATATTATCATGAAAGTTTGAAAACTCATTCTTTGGAAATTCTCATTGAGGTGTTTTTCTATACACAGATTCATACACACACCCACATACACATTGAGAGAGATGTTTGGAGGGTCTCTAAAACAGCAAACTTTGTATGTAAGAATTAACCAACTTGACCAACAGCCTAAGATCGTTGAGTTCAGGAGTTTAGACTTGGTACAAATGGAATTATCACTTGGTGTTTATGCAGTGGTTATATAAGGAGCTATCTCATCCATCGCTCTATGCCATTCATTTCATTTTCCTACATTGAGCTATCTCAGGAGAATTAAATATGGTGAGGAAAAGACAATGATGTGCATTAATCTTCGAGAAACTGTGCCTATGCCTTTGGTTATCTATTTTGAAGTAATTACCACTTCTCTAAAGCTTCTGTCTTGAAGCCATTTTTATGCAGTAAAATTAATTCATCACCTATTTCATTCTGAATATTATCGTGAAAGTTTGAAAACTCATTCTTTGGAAATTCTCATTGCCCAAGTATATTTGATGAAGTGAATTATCTAAAATGTAATTATTTTTTCTTTAGAACTTAGCAATTGCTGTCTTTTAATACCCTATCTTCATTTTTGCTCCTAAGCTAAACTTAGCAAGCTTGCATTCTTATGTGAAGTAGCAGCCTAAATAAGACTAGTTTCCAGTCAGACCAAGCATAACAAGCAAGCAGTGATAAGGAAAAAGTGCAGCCCTGGTTATAGCTGAATAGTTATTGCTGGATAATAACTGGAAGGTGGACACGGCCAAGTAACAGTGTAAGAAGTGAAGTATGTCACCAATCAGAAAAGAGCTAAATGTTTGAAGTAGGAGTAGAGTTAAGAGGTTTAGGGCCTAAGAAACATAAAGCCAAAGCTGGTATATCCTGTTGCCATTGCTTGCACTGCCAAGACACGGCCCTTCTTGCAACTCAAGCAGTATTTTAGGTGGGGATGAACAAGTCAAAATTAAAACGAAAAGAAAGACTAAGTTAAGGCATGACATGGAATAACAGGTTGCTCTGTGCTTAGTCATGACAACACATTATTAAATACAATGGAAACATAGCTACATCCTTTGCTTTTAATTCTCATAGGCTGTATTCTAGGTACCGGATAGCATTTTGAAGCTGTTCTAAATGCTACCATCTTTCTAAATATTTTCATGTTTCTCTCTTTTCTGTTTTAGCTATGAAGATGGTCAAGTGGGAGACGCAAATATTAATACACAAGAAGGAGGCATTCACAAAGAGATCCTCCGAGTAATTGGTAATCAAACTGCTACTGGTTAAAGGACCACCATTTAATTAACATGATTTGAAAGCCTTCCTCGGGTTCAAAGCTGGATTTTGAACTGAAGAAGATGATAAAATAATTTATTGTTATTATAAACAAAATTAACCCTTTGAATACTGATTTTTTTTTCTTAGTATTTCTAAGTATCTCGTTAAATACCTAAAATGGTATAAAATTTATCAATTGTAGGGGTATGGAATCTAGTAATAAAATTACAACAGCACTAAAACTGAAGTTTGGGTTGCATACACAATAAACAGATTGAAAAAACAGTTTTGTGCTGATATTTTTATATTCAATTCTTTTATTGGATATTTGGTATTATATACCGACATTTTAGGTTACTGAAATAGAATTGAGAACATTTTATTAATGGCATCTAAATCTATCAGATACTTTGCAATAAGTATAATGTTTGCACATTCTGATGTGCTGTATAATTAGTTGTATGAGCATTCAAATGGTTTGGGAAGGATATTGCCTATTCTCCTATTTTTCCTCATTAAAATCACAATTACATCCTAGAAGCAGTGCTTTTCCCAAAAGTATGTAATATACATATCTGTAGATTCATGCATCAAGATGTGTGCTTGTGCATATGTGTGTGTATTCACACATATGTGTTTTGACAACAAATGGCATAGCTTCACCTTCCTATCATTCAATGAAAAGAAGCAATGAGCAGGAAATCTGGACATAAACCAAGATGTGAGCCAAACTTTATTCATTCACAAAATATATATGCAGACAATTTTTCTGTTGTTTAAAGAAATGTCCCATTGGTTAAAATTTAAAATATTACTTAAAGGTCATAATTTGGGGAACATCGATGCCCTGCCAGATGGATTGACTCTATATTCATATGATCATACGTTTAAAAGACAGGCCTCGGAATTGAAAGAAATGGTGTATGTTTTTTATTTCCTACAATGGAACATTTAAAACCTTTCTTTATATCACACCAGCATTTTTATATTTGTTCATCTAATACCTCTACTTATTTTTTTCATATTGAGAAAGAAGACAAACTTTGAAGCCTCTTTTATATTAAAAGAACACAAAAAGGTTTCTAGAGAACAATAACACCAGCGCTCAGCATTTCCCTTTCAAGAGCCTGTGCTCATCAAAATCCTGTTTATTTCTTTGAGTGTTAAGAGTTCTTATTCACTTCAACTTTTAAATGACACTGTTTATTTTTCTACAAGATGTCTTTGGAATCAGGCCATTCATGAAAGCAGTTTAATTAGTGAGTCTGCTACTCCATTCAGACCCTGAATCAAGGCTCATCTCTGATTTTAATTTATGTAGAAACAAAAAATACAAATGTATAGTTATTTGCAAGTATGATGTGATAAGTCCTGTGTTTATTCCCTTTGTCTGGCATAAAAGGTGAGAAAAAGGTCAGACACATTGTCAAGGGTGGCAGTATAGAAAGTATTTACTAATCATTTGTTATACTGTAAATAATTGATATGCCACTTATTTCTGCAAAAAAAAAAATATACTTAAAGAGATTGAGATACTAATCATTTTGTTAGTATCCACTTTAAAATATTGATTGCTTTGACTTGTGGCTCTGAACTCAGGGCCAGGCTGAGTGAGGTATAATGTTACCATGGTAGCATAAATTGAGTGTTCTCTGACCAGTTACTTGAAGACTGTGTGGAACAAGAGGACCATTTGCTTCTTTCTGTCAAGATTCCCCACATCTCTAAAAATCATTGTAACTATATTTTAGAACCATTTTTAGGCCACAAAATTGGTTTTACAAATTAATTTTGTGGAACATTTGAGACATTACATAAATATGAAGATGTAATGCTAGAATTTGGGAGTGGATATCTTAGAACACCACCTGCTAAGGCCACTAGAATCATGAGGCACGTCCTGAAACTCTGGAGTGCCTCCCAGCATAATTTCAAATTCATTGACTAAATCCATTATGACTTTATTTCATTTGAGTGGTCTATAAGGAATATAGTATTAGAATCTGAACTAGAAGGTAATTTGTAGTAATCAAGGGAGATTATGTGGAAGAGGGAAAACTGATATAATAAAAATCTCTACTTCCAATATAAGAATAAAAGTGGATTCACCCATCCAAGGAGGGAAAGTATTCTTTAGTTCAGTGTCCACTGAATATAACAGAGTAACAGACATATTTTATCATAACATAATGGTCATTAATTGCGTTGCAGTGCAATACGGAATGACAGGCTTTGTTTTCTGTTTCAGAGCCTTTGCAAGCAAATATCCTAAGAGAAGCTGATCTTTTAAATTAGGAGTGCTTAATAACCTTAGTAAATGAATATCATGTTTCTAAAAAGCAAGCAGACCTTTAAAATTAGAGATCCACTGAACACTATCATTATGCCTTGATTCAGTCACCCCACTAAGATATTATCTGTTGACTTATTTGATGATTCCAAATATTTGATATTGTACTGTGTTTTAATCATCATTGGAAATCTGTATACTGATGTTTTGTAAAAGTTAACATTAATTGTGTAGCTGTTGCTACTAGATATTAGTCCATTGGGCAAAGGCAATAATTTTCATTCTTTTTTTTGTGTGTTTGTGTGTGGTACTGGGGATTGAATCCAGGGGCATTCAACCTCCGAGCTATACCCCCAGTCCTATTTTTTATTCTTTATTTTGAAACAGGGCCTCACTAAGTTGCAGAGAGCCTCACTAAGTAACTGAGGCTGACTGTGAACTTGGATCCTCCCTTCTCAGCCTCCCAGGTACTGAGATTACAAGCGTGGGTCACCATGCCTGGATCAATAATTTTCATTCTTGATGGAGGAAAAGACCCTAAATTTATTAGTTCTCCTTTTTCCTCATTATTGATTTTATAAACATTTCACTAGGAATAATTTGTTCTCCTTCACTGTACAAAAAAGAGGAAAATTATTGAACATCTCAGAAGGGGGAAAAAGTATTAATGCAGATAATCTAGTGGCACAGAGTCTTTTGTAGTAAGGTACTTTTGCTGTCTAAAAGTATATTATGTTAGAATGAATTTATTTCTGTTGGATTTAAAGGTAGTTTTTCAATTAAAAAAATTTTAAGAATGCCACATCTTTAAAGTTAATGTCATTCTGTAGAGTATAAGAAACAAACCCAAACATGTTAATTCTGTGAATGTTTCCCATTGAAAACTTAAAAGTTTAGAGAATAAATTTCTCAGTTTTCTTCCCCTTTGCTAAAAGAAAGAAAAACTTTGATACACAAGTCTCTGAACCTTAATTAATATCACTGAAATAATTTTAATGGTACTTTATATAATAAAAATATTTTTAAAGTATAACTTATCTTAAGGCATGGGGTTTCAGAAAGTTTTGAGAAAAACTCATCTTTATTGTAAAAGCATCTGACTAGCTTTCATCAGATGGTGATTTGATCCAACATGAAGAACCACACACACTTAGACCATACCATCTAAATAAATATCAATTACTTGGTGGCATTTGAAGCACATTAAGATAATTATGATCTACTGTCCTGCTAAATTCTTCATTACAACACTACCTCAAGACAAAGAATGGACTGCTTCTTTAGGTAAATCCAGTGTAAGGATCAAATAAAATTTTAAAAATAGTAGTCATCAAATAATTCAACAGTTAAGACCATAGTGGACATCAGTGTTGTCGATTGCTTCATAGTTGAACTGTAAGATGGATATTTCAGTCACTGGTGATGAATGCTATAGTCAGCACTCAATAAGTTATTTCAAAGGGTTTCAAGTTGCAAAATTTGAAATTAATTAATTCCCTTTAAGATTGGTTATTTATATGGGCCAACTTTATGTCCTTTCACCTAAAGCCACAAACTGTTGCCCACTCTAAAGAATTAAAGAATTAAAAAAAATAACTGCTATGCCAGAATGGCAGACAGAATATTCAAGTATTTTGGCATTTAATGCCTGCTAAATTTTTGTCATATTATATATAGATTTGATGTATATTAGTACCCAATAAACTTTTCTTGGGGATTTTGTACACGCTATGAAATATAGGATAAGTTTTTGTAGGTCAAAAGTATTTCAAGTAGTTTTTAGACAAAACATATCCATGAGTGTGAAAAAGCTGTGTTGAAGAATAGATAACATTACACATTTACCAGCAAGTAAGTAAAATAGTGCTTATTTACATAGTCTACATAATTTAATGTTCTAAAAATAATTTCTTAAATATGCCCGATATTTAATGTATCATTTGAGATTTTAAAAAAATGCAGCCACTCCTTTATGTAAACATTAAGATATGCCTATGTTTCTTTAACCACACAACCTTCTTTACAATAAATTTCTTGACTTTTGTGCACAAAATAGTATTGCAACCTGCTATTTAGCCTTTGGTGCCTTAGAGTTATTATAAATATTTAACGATATGTATATAATGTAAATACTGCCAAGAGATCACTAAGGCCAAATATTTTCTCTATTCACTTTTTATTGCACTTGCTTTCTATTGCTACTCAAGCCTCTTTTATCCAGCTTTGTAATAGTTCTAACATTGTAGCCAATGTAAATGTTTACTTTCAATAAATCTGAATTTGTTCAACAAATACGGTATATGTGGGCACTATTTTGAAGATTTGGGTAGGCCTTAGAAACTCCTTTTGATGAATCATGCTCCTGTGAACTACATATTGGAAGGTCTCAACAAACTAAAGCCGATGTTGCCCTTTTCACTTAAGTACTTTTAAAATAAGGGGGAGAAATAGGAAAAGCTTTTTACTAGTATTCCCCATATAGTTGCAATAGATTTAACTGGTTATGAGAGTGCCATTTTAATTTCAGATTCTGTTCAGGAAGCATAGGTTTGGAACAAAAGATTTTTGTATGTTTCTAGTTTTAACTTCTTGGGCATAATATGAAAAGGATTATTTTAAGTGAACTGTACTGATTTTCCTAAGCATTTTTTTACCTGTCTAGCAATTGGGAAATGCTTTTTGTTTTTTTTGGAGGGGCAGGTTTTTTTTATTTTTTATTTTTTTGTTTTTAATAGCGGTGTTGGGACTCCAACCTAAGAGCCTCATACATGTTAGGTAGGTACACTACTACTGAGATATACTGTCAGCCCAGTAAATGATTTTTAAAGCATCATTTTTTACAAAATATATCTCATTAACTGAATAAGACAGTACATAAGTGAATACGGTTTTCTAAATTCATTAATAGTATTTATGAAGATCTAACTTTATGTCCTCACAATAATATATTTTTACTCACAAAACATTTATAGCTGAGAAACTTAACAGCAAAATTTTGTTTATTGAGATTATTTCATTCTAGAAATCTTTGTTAAGAAACTAGTATGCATCTTGACAGTTATGGAAGAACTTAGCATTAGAATTTGTGTTGTCCGTAAGGAGCTCTCAGTCTTTTTATGAAAATAAAGTAGACGGGTTTGGAAATAATTCAAGAATCACACAAGGCTTATAATGCTGAATAGAAAAGATGAGTATAAGCAACTCCTGGGGAAGGAACAAATCATATATATTACATGTAGATGTCATTCATGGGAATCCAGAATGTTAGCAGGACACTCAATATACAATAGTCCTCCCCTCCCAACCTTAGGACTTTCAAAAAATAATGAAAGGAAAGTTCAGGAAATATCAAGAAAAATAGACTTAAAGAAGCAACTATCTTGAGTGAACCAAGAAAAACTCTTAGGTATTTTTACATTAATTGAAATGAAAACCGCTTCCGATTCTGTTTTGAATTTTTAATTTTTGCTAATGGGTTATTAATTTTCATTTAGTTATTTACCTGGTTCTTTTCACAATTTGTGGGTGTGTGTGTGTGTGTGTGTTTTACTGGATATTGAACACAGGTGTGTTTTACCTCAGACCCTTTATTTGTTTATTTATTTTCCATTTTGAAACAGGTTCTTGCTAAGTTCCTGCACACTGACCTTGAGCCTGCAGTCCTCCTGTCTCAGCCTCCCAAGTACTGGGATTACAGGTCTGCACCACCACATCTGGCATTCCATAATTCTAACACACAATGCTTTTCAACCCCTACACCAAATGTCCAGATTCATACCAAAATTTTAACAAGTATTTCTAGAATAGTTGAAACCAAGACACCTTTGTTGTTGATAATTCATATATTAGAATGCACTCAATTTTTGTTGGTTCTTCACACTGATAATCTTTTCAACGTCACTACTCAATTTTACCTGCCTTTGATTCTGATCTACCTTCCTTTTGGTGGAAGCCGGGCAATGTATAGTCTGAGCTCTAGATTAACTTAGTTGACTTTTCTCAGTCTCCCTCCACACTTTTACTGACCATTAGCCAGACTGTACTAAGCACCTCTGTTTTTTAAAGTTAAGCTCCTTTTTGTTTAAGACCAACATTAAGACAGAGAACTGGTTGCAGTTTTTTTTTTTTTTTTTTTTTTTTTTACCTCTGAAGTTCCCAACTTCCAGGTCTATCTTTTAAATTATTTCAAATAGCAATGACTTGTAATTTATATCTAAGAAGATTGACATTTTCAAAGATAGCAACATACAGATAGGTTAGAATTCATGTATTCTTGGAGCTGGGCGTGGTTGTGTGCACTTGGAATCCCAGTACTTGGGAGGCTGAAACCAGAAGATCCAGGTTTGTTGCCAGCCTCAGCTAAAAAAAAAACTTTGTGAGGTCCTGTACAACTTAGTAAGACCCTGTTTCAAAATAAAGAATAAAGCCGGGCGTGGTGGCGTACGCTTGTAATCCCAGCATTCAGGAGGCTGAGACCGGAGGATCCGGGTTCGAGGCCAGCCTCAGCTACCTAGTGAGGCACTCCACAACTTAGCGAGACCCGGTTTCAAAATAAAGAATAAAAAAATAGGTCTGGGGGTGCAGCTTGGAGGTAGAATGCCCCTGAGTTCAATCCCCAGTGCCGCAAAATAAAATAAAATAAAATAAAGAATAAAACTTGGGCTGGGGGTGTACCTCAGAAGTAGAATGCTCCTGGATTCAATCCCCAGTACCAAAAAAAAAAAAAAAAAAAAAAAAGAATTCATGTATTCTTGCATTTAATATAAGAGGAATTTTTTATTAGGTAGGATTAGCTTTATATAATACTTTAGAGGACACTCTCATAAGATTGTCTGATTTTTCCCTTCAAAATAACTAAAACACATAAGTAGGTATCTCTGTCAAAGAGCCACTATGCTCCAAACCTGATGTCAGAGTTTCTGAGTCTCAACTCTGAGCTTTTTCTAATAAGTAGTCTTACTACCACTGAGATCCCCACTTGACAAACTAGATAGCAAAGATAAGAATTCTAGTAGATAAGTATGGAGTCAATGAAAAGAGATCTGGTTCCTTTTGAAAAGCTCTGTTGGGAAAATAGAAAATAGAAAATATCATAGACGGTCCGGTCTGGTTTTCTCCAAGAGAACTTGAGAAAAAAGGAATCTACACTCAATGTGTAAGTGAAACTTCACCATCAGTCTTCCCTCAGATGAGTATTGAAAGTGTCCTGGCAGCCTTATTTAGAAAGGATTTCTGAAGCAGAAAGCTAGAAAAAATGTTAGAAATCTGTTGTAAATCTAACAGGTATGAAGGCCAAGGGAAGAGGAATGGAGACAAAGAATGGATATAAGAGACCAGAGGATTTAGGAAAAAGCAATCAATAAGGAAACAAGAGACTCAATTTGTAAGTTAAGGGGATAATTATAAATTGAGGTTAATTTTCCCCCTTGATTTCCTATTTGAGCTTAATTAAGATTCTCCTAATTTTTGAGTTTTCAGAAAAGGTAAAAAGAAGACTAAACACAAATGGCCTGGTGAAGCTTTCTCCCACACCCAAAAGTCCATGGGTACATATTCAGCCATGTGTAAGGGAAGTATAGAAAAGGGATATTATCAGGTGTATGGAGACATGTTTGAGAAGGAACCTTCCCTCCACCTGGAAAACTGGGCTTGCTAAATACTGGGATCTGTAAGAGAAGGATTGTAATAGTTTTTAAGTTTCATGTCTGTCTTGACATGAATTATCATTCCCAGGTGTGTGTGTGTGTGTGTGTGTGTGTGTTTTGTACTGTAGTCTGGGGAACACTTTGGACTTATCACCCAGAATGGTGACATATTACTCTTTACACTATATTTGGAAGATGCACACCATTGTGAATGGCTCCAGCTCCCATCTGTACCCTGATGACACCTACACATGCAGCTTGTGTTCCTTTCTCCCCCTTAGTCTCAAAATTATATAATCAGATACCCCCAGGCGGGCGAGCATCTCTTTCTGAAGGTTCCAAGGATACCTCAGATAAACTATACAATGCCCCTGTTCCACACCATTCTCCTGCTCTTCCATCCTTAACAATGAATGGCCACAACATCCACCTGTTGACTAGAGCTAGAAGACAAGTCATTTCCTGTTCTCCCCTTTATTCAATTCCACCATCCAATCAATAGCCAAGCCTGTTATTTCTCTCGTTGTGCATATTAAGTGTGTTCATTTATCTTGATCTCTTCCATAACTTCCTCTGTTGAATTTTCTGTGGGCTATATTAAAAATGACTCTTTTACTGAGTTCCTTTTCCTCTACAAGGAACAGATTCAGGTAGCTCAAATGAATGTAGACTCAGGATTAGTAAAACACTGGACACTTGTGTGTGATCTACGATTGGTAAAACACTGAATACCTCTTGCAAACACTACCTCAAGTCCCATAATACTTAGATGCAACAAATAAAGGGTGAACTCTGCACAACTCAAAACTTCCTGTACTGTGGTCTCTGCTAAATAGGCAACTAGTTACTTTTAATATGAAAGTGGCTCTAACCCCTTCCAACCCTTCACATTTTCAAAGTGACCTAAAACATAGATCTGATTCTGTAACTCCCTTGCTTAAAACACCTTCAGTGTCCCCCAGTTTCTCAACTCAATTTAAACTCACCAAACTCCCCACGCATGACCCTTCATGGCCTGGTCCCTGCTTCCCTCTCTTCTTCCCAGCCCCTTTTTTCATGACCATCCTTACACTTGGCATTGGCATCACATGACTTATTGACAGTTTTGAAAACAGCCCATTATTTCTTGCTCCATTCATATGCTTCTCTTCCTGCCTACTCTACATCTCCAAGTTCTCTTGATCCTCAGTCTGCTTTCACTTCTTCTAAAACCTTACTTCGTATTCCCAGTCTTGACTAGATGGTCCTTGTAAATTTCAAGGTGTCTGACCATAGCTCATATAACTCATTTAGCACACAGTATTCAAAAAGTTTACCAATAGCCGGGCATGGTGGCACATGCTTAAAATCCCAGTACTTGAGAGGCTGAGACAGGAGGATTGCAGGTTTGCAGCTAGCCTCAGCTACTTAGTGAAGCCCTCCAGAACTTAGTGAGACCTTGTTTCAAAATAAAGAATTAAAAATAGGGCTGGGGGTGTAGCTCAGGTAGAATGCTCCTGGATACAATCCCAATACTTCAAAAATAAAAAACAAACAAAAGTTTATCAATTGTCTGCTTCTTTTTCCCTGGCCATCCTTTCTCCCTACCACCAAGCTCAGAGTATTCTCACCACCTAATAAATGTTTGGCACTTAGCGGACAGATGCATACATACAAAATTATGTCTACCTGATAAACATGGTCTTCAAATTAAGTGGCATTGAATCTAGAAATCTAAAGAATATGTCTTCTAATTGGCACACATTATATTCATAAGTCTAAATTCCCATTGAGGGGAAAATATAATAAGCCAAAGCTGTTATCCTCATCACCACCAACACCACCACCATCATCATCACCACCATCCTCATCCTCATCCTCATCATCATTACCATCAATATCACCCTGAGCTCCAGCTCCATCTTTATCACCTTCAGGAAAATAGAAGAATCTCTAAATGTTGGGAAGTTCTCTTTCTTTATATATTTTCATCCTAACTTTAGATCAAGCAGTCACTGGACTGAAAGGTGATTTTGAGGGCCCAGAATAAGACATAAAACCAGATACTTACAAATTTATAATTTAATGCCAGTAATTTGCATAACTGAAGGATCATTGCTTTGCTAAATAATTACCTTAAATAATGAGCTTCCTTAGCATATTTTAGAGTTCATTTACAGGTCATTAACTACTTGACATACAGGAAAGTGAGATGCTTTAATCTATAATACTAATATAACCAATAAAAATAAATCAATGATGGAATTAAGCACATCTATAATTATAAATCAATGGCCAAATGAGGTTCCTTCCAAAGGAATTGCATTCTTCTAACAGTATAAATTGTAACCAACCTGAGTTTTATTACACATACAACTGTGTGACATCTAACTTAATTTTGTTGCTGTGTAATTGGGAACATTTCTATTCTTTATGTGTTTCCTGGTTGACTTCTGGGATTCATATTTCTTAATAGTTGTAAGTTTACAGCAAAGTCAATTTTCTAGTTCTGCTATACAGCAGCCCTGGAGTGGTTTAGCTCTCTGCAGTGTGTTATTTGGAATCTTTTTTTCCTTGAGTTGTTGCCTGTTGCAAATCTATCCATAATTCAAGGTCAAGCTCATGTACACTCAAGTACTTGAATACTTCTTTGATCATACAGCCATAAAAGATGTCTCCCTACTCCCAAGTTTTACAATACTTTGTATTTCTCTTGAAGCGCTCATGTATAGTTATCACTATTTCTAGGCCTCTTTGTGTAAAACTTGCTGCATTTCTAAGCACTACACAGCACCACCACCAGTAATCTCTTTGTTAGTGTTATGTGTAAACTGCATAAATTTAAATGTTAAACACTCAGTACTTAAACCGGGTGTGGTAGCTGGGTGTGGTGGCGCACGCTTGTAATCCCAGCTTTCGGGAGGCTGAGACCGGAGGATCCGGGTTCGTGGCCAGCCTCAACTACTTAGTGAGACCCTCTGCAACCTAGTGAGACCCTGTTTCAAAATAAAGAATAAATAGAGCTGGGGGTATAGCTCGGATGTAGAATGCCCCTGAGTTCAATCCTCAGTACTGCAAAACAAAAAACAAAAATAAACCGGGTGTGGTGACACACACTTGTAATCCCAGTATTGGGGAAGCTGAGACAGAAGGATTGCAGGTTCGCGGCTAGCCTGTTACTTAGTGAGGCCCTCTGCAACTTAGTGAGACCCTGTTTCAAAGTAAAGAATAAAAAATAGGGCTGGGGATGTAGCTCAGTAGAATGCCCTGGGTTCAATCCCCAATACTTTAAAAAAAAAAAAAAAATATATATATATATATATATATATATATATATACAGTATTTAATTTTTAATTTTTTAAACCTTGTAATTAAATAGCATTTCTATTTCTATTAATATTATTGAAGAAAGTGACAAAAGGGTGAGTCCACCCATTTTGGACTGAAGGTGACCACAATCTTTATCTACCTCTTAAATACCTCTACCAGGATGATTTGGAGAAAGTAACAGGGCCAAGTTACTATTGAGCTTCATGCAATAACAACTTAATGAGTAACAGATCCATCACTTTCTTTATATCTCTCTATGGGAGTTTCCTTAATTTGTTGAGGGTGGAAGAAATTGGTTTTACATCAGAAGTGATGCAAGATACTAAGCTGAATATTGACATTCAGAAGGCATCTGGCAAGCACAACATTCATCCTTTAATACACAGAAGGTTTAAAGCTATGTATAAGCAAACATTAAATTTCATGAGCCTATTGATTTTGTTTTGCAATAACTGTCTGATGCCATCTGTTCATAGGGGCCAAGTAGGCCATTTCAGCTTACATGATTTTGAAAATGATGGTTGAGAAGAGCACATTTCCCCATCAAAATAGCACACTGACCTTTTACTACTTTACAGAATGGCACCTCCATTCCCCAAGTCACCAAGCTGAAAACCAGTCCTCTCACCCACCCTATGCACTCAGTCCCCAAGAACTGTCAGGTGTCCACCCCATGACACTGACTCCCATGAGTGGTTTCAGTATTTGTCAGCTCTAATAGTTTGTTACCTATACAAAACACGTTTTTTAGCCTATGGAGTACACCGGTCTCTGACAGGTGCTCTCTAGAAGCTCGTCTTCACATATTTCTTGCCTTAAAGGAATCTGCAGACTATAAGAGAGTGTATGTTATGTAAGAGGCAGTTACAGTCCAGTAGGGTGAATGGTGCATAGGTTAGGTACATGGGAGGAAACCTTTCATGGAGACTTCAAGACCTTGACAAGACACTATCCTGCTGAAAAGATCCCATTTTCCATTACTGTATGGGCCCCACCTCCTAGCATAGCATTTAAGCTTCCATGAAAACAGTAAACATCCCTTCATTTTGATTTAGATGTGATGTGTGTGTGTGTGTGTGTGTGTGTGTGTGTGTGTGTGTGTGTGTGTGTGTGTTTGAAATAAGGTCTCATAGATTGCTGAGGGTCTCGATAAGTTGCAGAGGATGGTCTCAAACCTGAGATCCTCTTGTCTCAGACTCTCAAGTACTGGACTTACTGGTGTGCACCAACACACCCAGTGGGTGTGATCTTTTATTTTCAGGCAATTTAGGGTCGCCATTAATTCTTGAGGTTCAAAACCCCTGAATTCTCTTACTTCTTAGTTTCCTCACCATTGCTTTTCCTTTTGAATCATTTACCCGCTCCCTCTGTCTCTTTAAAATCTTAATAGAAATCTTTTCTGTTTTCTGAAGCCTGTTTCCACATGTAATCTCTTTATTCTTTACAATCTTTAGCTATTGACCGGAATGCTTCTTAGGGTGATATCACTATTCTTCTCTAGTAACAGCACAAGACTCGTCTCATGTCTTCTACTATATTTGAAACTCCTCTGGGTAAGAAACTATGTATATTTTTATTTCTTAGTATCCTCTACTACCACAAGTAGGTTAACAGCTTTTTTTTTTTAATAAATTAAGAAATGTAATTTGAAAACTTTGCAGGCAAAGTAGCATTATTATATGCTACACACAGTTTCTCAAGTGATTTCTACCTTTCTAACCCAATGGGACCAAATTATAAACTATGGGTCAGTTATATATCTATCTATACTCTGTTTTGCAAATTCAGTATAGCAGAATGCCTGGCTTCTGTGCAGATGGTCACTAGAAGTCTCTCAGATAAAAGAAAAAAGGGTGAAAAAAAAGAATTGAACCACAATCTAGACCTAGTTTTCTATGTTTCCTATTTTTACTTGAAAATACAGCTGTCTATGATGTATAATTATATTGCACTGTAAGAGACAGAGAAAAGGAGGAAGGGGGAGAGAGAGAGAGACAGAGAGACAGAGACAGGCAAGCTATCTGATACCTTCCTCAGCTCGTTTCTCACGTCAGAGCCTGGTCAGGGCTGGTCAGGATTTGCAAGCCTGTTGGCTAGAGAGTAAAGTGAAAAGTAGAAACCTTTATAGCTGTGCTTTTCCTTAGAGCAGTGCAGCCACCAATCTCTCCTGGTTCTTCTCTCTATCCTCATTAGGTAGCTTCACTTAGTAATTTTCAAAAGATTCACCACGACAAAAATTTATTTAGACATATTAAATGGAGCTGTTCCATTCCTTTGGGTATCCATGTGCCTAGTTTTTTTCCTGTAGGTGAAAAAAAGGGGGGGGATTGAGGAGGGGATCTATAATAGACTGAAGTCTTAAACAACTGGGAAAACCCTCAGAAAACCAAGAACAGCCATTTGTTTACATGTATATATGTACGTACTGGAATATTAGGTACCCAGGGGTATTCTCCCTCTGAGCTACACTCCCAGATCTATTTTATTTTTTATTTTGAAACAGGGTCTCACTAAGTTGCAGAGGGCCTCACTGAGTTGCTGAGACTGACTGCGAACCTGCAATCCTCCTACCTCTGCCTCCTAAGTACTGGGATTACAAGAGCGTACCACTGTGACTGACTTGTTTTTCTTTATTGATGAGGTTGAGGAAGTGGGCCCTAGGAGAGAGGTGAGGAGGCAGTTTCATTTCATGCATAGCCAAGAGAGGAAAGAACCCAGGTCAAAAGCAACAGTGAGGGGATGAGGGAGACTGAGGCCTCTTGGATAATCTGGGAACCCTCTGAAACAAACTAGCAAGTGAATGAAGAGACATCTATTTCTCAGCCCCCTGTTGACCCTGACTTTATCCCACACTTATTTCTCATGCTATTTTTTATAAACAATATTGAGTTTTTATTTAGATGTTCACTTGGTTTTTTCCATATCTCTACTGCTATTTCTTTGAAATCATCTAGTTATTTGCATAAAAAATTATGTGTTTTTTTTTGTCTGCTGTTTTCCATTTTATTTATACTTTGTATAAATAAGCATTTTCCCCAGCATGACTCTAGCCACACTTTGCCCACACCTCCACTTCCACAATCACACTGCAAGCATATGTGTTGACATGTTGTCAAAAACATCAGCCTGGCAGGAGACAAGGGGAAAGGTTGGCCAGTAGTGGGTTGTGACGCTGTTGACAAGGTGTCACGATCTTAGGAGCTGCAGACAAAAGTCAAGCAAGGTGAACGCAATTTAGGGATCCAGGTAACCAGCGCAATTTTCCAGGTGACCACCAACAGACCTCAACACAGAGGAGATCAAAGTGAAACGTTTAAAGGTAGTGACAGTGACTGACATTTGGTAACATGGCAAAGACAAGAAGTTAAATATTAAGTCTAGGCTACAAAATATCCTCTTCACAACAGAACTATCTGTTGTTTCTAGTTTGTCAAAGAAAACCTGCAATTCATTTATTAGTGCTTTGTTCTTTCCCAGAAAGGGCAGGATGGGGTACTGGACACAAATTGTAAACTAGACTCTGTCACTCATTGTTCTGTTTCCCCTAGAGTTTCTAGGCCCCACAGAATTTCTCCTCTCCAACCTTATATTTCACTATCTCCTCTCCTAGCACCCAGAATTCAGTCAGTTTTCTTTCTCTCTCAGGTCTCATCAACACACCATGAGTCCATCCATTCTCATGAGGCTTCCTCCTTGTCTTCTTCCATAGATGGCCTGCTTCCCTCTTCCTTGTCGACCATGAACATCTGCCTATCTCCTGACCCTATCCGCAAGTCCATGCTGAACTCCACCTCCCTCATGAACTTTTTTTTTTGGTACTGGGGATGGAACTCAGGGGCATTCTACCTCCGAGCTACACCCCCAGCCATATTCTTTATTCTTTATTTTGAAACCGAGTCTCACTAAATTGCGGAGTACCTCACTAGGTAGCTGAGGCTGGCCGCGAACCCGGATCCTCCAGTCTCAGCCTCCTGAAAGCTGGGATTACAAGGGTGCGCCACCACGCCCGGCTCCCCATGAGCTTTTGACAGACTATCATCTAGACTGTTTCAAGTTGCTTTGTGAGGATTTTTTTTTTAACCTAATATTTTGTAGAGTCTTGGGTGGGAAAAAAAATCATTTATACTTCAGATTTCTGCAAAGCTTAGCATATAATACACACTCAATAAATAATCATTGAATGGAAAACTGAACTGACCAGTTTATTGAATGTTAAGACAATGAGAAAGTTAGGATTTGAAGACTAGCTATGTACAAACAAACAAACAAACAAACCTACCTTGATATCATTTTATCACACTACTTACGTCACATAGCACATGAATATACTCCTGTTTGAAGTTATTTCATGAATATAACTATTTACTAAGAATGATTTTTTTGTGTCTCATGAGGTCAAGGCCCTGGGGATGTTCTTCTGTCTCATGTCCTTAGGCCAGTGCCTGATGCAGAGTAGGCACACAAGATTCCCTAATAAGTGAACTAGTCATGCAGTGCAGAAATGAAATAATAAATTAAAAATATCAAATATAGAAGTCTCTGGAATATCAATTAAAACCTGTTAGAGAATTATGTCCAAATTTGAAAATTTTTCTGCAGGCCCTCATAGAAACTCACCCTTGGACCAACCTGGGTGCCTAAGGGAAGGAGAGGCCAGCCTTCTACACAAGGGGAAATGATTTAAAAAGTGCAAGTATTAGAAAAGAGGACCATAGCTCTCTGTTAACTTTAGTCCCTTTTGGAGTCTGGATCCATGTCTTACTTTGCCCCACTCTGTTTACTTTGAATTTGCCTTGCTCCTCTGTCTGTTTCCCACATCTTTTCCTCTCTCCTATTAAACTTCAATTACTCTCAAATGCAAGCTGAAAAGGCAGAGAGTGAGAGAGTCTGAAATGCTAGAGGCTGAAATGCTGCATGCAGCATAATGACCCCCAATTGAAATTAGGAATATTTTTTGGAGGGGGTGGTGCTGGGGATTGAACCTAAGGGCATTTTACCTCCAAGCTATACCCGCCCCCCCGCCCTTTTTATTTTTTTACTTTGAAACCAGGTCTTGTTAGTTTGCTGAAAGTCTCGTTAAGTTGCTGAGGCTGGTCTTGAACCTGTGATCCTCCTGTTTCAGTCTCCTAAATCCTGGGATTATAGGCATAGGCCACCATGCTGGGTGAAATTAGAACATTTTCTAATGGGATATCTTAAATAATTTGAGGCATTTCACTGCATCTAAAAGTAACTAAAAAAAGAAAAAGAAAAAGAAAAAAAGGAAAGAAAGAGAGAGAAGGAAGGAAGTGCCAGTAGTTACTGTGGCCCAGGCACTCTGCTTGGCACTGGGTGGCTACAAAGGTGAGGGCACCTCTGTCACCCTTTAGTGGTCTCTGCAGCACTTATTAAGGATGATGTTGTTGATGATGATGACCATCACTTAAGTACAAAGCATTGTTCTCACCATTTCAAATGCCTTGCTTCACTTAGGAATTAAAAGGACCCTTTGAGTTGATGTCATTCCCATTCCCTGTTTACATAGTAGAAAACTAAGACAGGAAGGCTCAGGGATTTGTCCAAGGTCGCATGGCCAATGAATGGTGGCCTGAAGGCTGCCTGACTGTGATTTTGTCTCCCTCACCTTCTGCTCAGCACAGTTCAAAATGCCAAAGCAATTTGTATACAGTTCATGGAAACTTCACCTGTGCTTTCTGAACTACTTTTGACATTCCGAATGGTCCAGAGAAAGACCTGGGTGAGTGAAACAGTCCTCACCGGAATGAGGGGAACAGCTGCTAATATAAATGCTGCTCACAACACTTGAGAGTGTTGCCAACACATTCAGCAGAATCTTGGAGATGTCTGCTCTATAAGAGCTGCAGATCAATTTGGATGCCCACCCTATCCAGCGCCCAGGCTGCAAAGGGAAATTCAGGGCTCTGCTCGCTGAATGTTGAACGCAGCGCCTGCAGGAAGAGCTGTAGGGAAAGGCTGCATCCTACAAAATTCAACAGAGTGAAACCTGGAAACTGTCATGACTTTTCATATCAGCTGGAATACAGCACCAGTGAGCATCCTCAGGACCAGAAAGCCTTGAGATGATACTAGACTAAGGCAAAACATCATAGAAAATCTAGTATAAACATAGAACTCAGATACCCACCAGTGAAGTGGAAGCCATACTCTGTTTACTTGAGATCCAGCTATAAACCTGCCATCCAAAGCAATCTCTCATGAAGCAGTATGCCAGAGTGGTGGAGGAAACCATGAAATTATAGATTGCTTATCTTGTATGATTTGTTTTGTTCATTGCTTAAGGTAGTCAAGATGTATACTGGCTGCATATTATGTGTAATCACTATATAAGGAGTTAGGAATGTAGAGATGAAATACATTGAAATGCTTCTATTATTCATGAGGGCAGAGACTTATGTGGTTTATTTTTGTTTGTTTGTTTGTTTTTCTGATTTGCTCACTACTATGCCAATCCTGGACATTTTTGCTTTCAGCTCCATTCTGCAGTCTGTAGCTTAGTGGTAGAATGCTTCTTGGTTTAATCCCTGGTACAAATAAATAGAGATCAGGTCTAGACTGCAAAGGGCCTTATGCCCACACTAAAGAATTTGGATTTATCCTGTAGAATTACTGAAAAATTGCAAGCAAGGAAATTACATAAGCACACAAGAAAATCAGATAGCCATGATGTTTTCATTCCAAATGCAAGAAAAGAAAAAAAAAATGCATTTTATGATCTCTTAATGTCTACTCTCTTGTTTATTTGCTCATTTTTTGTCACAAAAAAGTAACTCACTGCAATATATCATCCAGCTAAAAATGATTTTCAATGGCAATGGATGCTTCAGCTTGAAGATGCTTTTCTGAATACTAACTAGCTAATACCCTTAGGTTTTACTCGGCTCCACTACAGTGAACAGCAGCCACCTTTTGTTTTGTTTTTAACCACTGATCCATCATCTGATAATGTCAGAGGTGTGCTTCTTCACTGACTGCCAGATGGCTGCAATGTGACAGTTGCCTAAAAGTCTACAAGAATATCGTCCATAGAGGAAAATTAGGTAGAAAAGGAGACTTCAGGGTGATCTGGTAGCTGCAGATTTTTGCAAGTGTGTGAATCTGGAGCCTATGCTAAGTGTACATTATACCTAGTTGTTGGGAGGCAAACCTGGCCCATTGCTTGTGGTCTTGGAAGAATGAGAGCAAGTAATGATGACTCGGCTCTGTGAAGCACAGAGATTCTGTGGCACTGCCTACTTTGAAAGAATTAAAAAATAATTAATTGCTTCTTCTCTCCCTCCCACCCTTGAACTTCAGCTATGATTGGCTTAAATGCCTAGGTCCATGTCTTATGAAAATGTAAAACCTGACTCAAAGTCTCTGCACATGGTTCATGGAAAAGGGTGATCTTAGCTGGGCGAGGTGGTGCACACCTGGGATCCCAGTACTTGGGAGGCTAAAGTTGGAGGATCACAGGCTAGAGGCCAGCCTCAGGAATTCAGCAAGACCCTTAGCAACATAACAAGACCCTGTTTCAAAATAAAAAATTAGAGGAGCTCGGGTGTAGGATGGAGGTAGAATAGCCCTGGGTTCAATCCTCAGTATACTCCCAAAAAAGAGGTCACACACCTCCTGGTTTTCAGCATGTGCCACATATGGCTATATATCAACACAGAGCTCAGCCATTCCTCATTTTATGCACACACCTTAGGACAAATGCAGCACAAAACTCCTATATTTCACCATGAGCAAGTTCTTGAGTTCTTTCAGCCACTTGCCACTGGGATTTCCTCACCAGCTCTTCACTGAGAGCTGTGCCAATATATTTTAACTTCCTCACTAGAATATGAAAAGAGTTTAAATAGTAACATATTCAGCTTCTTAAACAATGACCTCTTTATTCCAGTTTAACTACACAGTTGCACCTTGATTCAAGTGAGGAAAAACTTGTCAAAGAATCCCAGAGATCAACATAAATGATCTCATAGCTGAGGACATTTCTATGGTTTAAGCATCTTTAGGTCCTGGGCCCTTTGAAAATCTGTTGATTTATGTTTTTTTGACAAATTTGAATGATTTTTAAACCATTGTTTCTTTGAGTCATTTTTAGCCCCACCCTCCTCCTCCTCTCTTCAGAGACCCCAGTGATGTGAATGTGAGATCTTCTGTGACAGTTCCATGGGTCTCTGGGTACTATTTATTTATTCAGTCTGTTTTCTCTCAGTTATTCAGATTGGGACATTTCTATTCTTCTTTCAGGTGACCGATGTTTTCCTCTGTCCTCTTCATTCTACTGTTGAGATTCTTATTTCACTTACTGTATTTTTCAGATCTAACATTATCATTTTGTTCATTTTTATATCTTCTTTTTTTTTGCTGAGACTTTCTATTTTTTTAAGAGTTTTATTTTCTATTTGTTTCTAGGATATTCATAGAAGCATTTTTTATGGTTGATACTTTAAAATCTTTGTCAGAGAATTCTAACATCTCTGTCATCTAGCTGTTGACATCTAATGTCTTTTCTCATTCGGTCTGAAGTCTTCTTAGTTCTTGTATGAAAATTTACTTTCAGTTGAAACCTGGACATTTGGGGTGTTAAGTTACAAGGTTCTGGATTTATTTAAAGCCCCTCCCTTCCTTCCTTCCTTCCTTCCTTCCTTCCTTCCTTCCTTCCTTCCTTCCTTCCTTCCTTCCTTCCTTCCTTCCTTCCTTCTTCTCTCCCTCCCTCCCTTCCTCCCTTCCTCCCTTCCTTGTCTTTTCTCTCACTATTGCCTTGGAGGGGAGGTGCTATGTTATTATTGTCAGATCATGGTGGGAGTCGAGTTTCTCCATGCAGCCTCCATAGCACACAAGAAGGTAGACTCTCAGCTACTGTTGGATGAGGGGTGTTGTGGTTTTGAATGGCACTCAGTCTCCATTGGTGCTTCCCTGGCTGGGAGAGATATGAGTGCCTTCCCTGGCTGGGAGAGATATGAGTGCTTCCCACATAGCCTGCCCTGAAACTACAAGATGGGTTGGTCCTCATCATCACTGTGCAATGATGAAAGCCCTTACAATAATCGATATCTCCTGGCGCTGCCCCAGCAGGGAGTGGAAGGTAAATTTATTACAGCCGGAGGAAATGGAAGTCTAGGCTCTTCAAGTAGGCATTTGGGGTGTGGTGCTTGGCTAGAATTGAATGATTATTATCTAAAATTTCTATTTTCTTCCAGGATGCCTTTTTACTGGTCCTATGACTAAAATAGCAGGCTTTTTTTCTTTTTCCTTGTCTGTGTCTATGGATGTTTCCAGAATACTGACCTCTTCAGCTTCAAGTCTAGAATATAAAATACAGAAAGAAAACCCAGGGAATTAACAACTCTTTGGTCCCTTAGAAAGAAAACCCAGGGAGTTAACAACTCTTTGGTCACTTAGGTTCCCAGGTTGCTAGCCTTCCTCTTTCCACCTTTCATAGACTTCTTTTGTCTGTTTTATGTGTTTTCACATGGTTTTCAGTTGCACTTGGTGGAGGAATAGAGACAATATGTATGCTCCATCTTCTGGGAAGTAAAATTCCACTTGTTTACCACTTTTGTGAGACTTTTTTTTTATTCTTTCTTCAATGTTCTGTTCATGATCTTTACATATTTAACTATTGTATTATTGTTCCTATTTTTATTTCACTGCAGAGTTACAGTTTGAGATTATTGCCAATTGTCATATTGGCTGCAGATATTTTAATGTACTTTTATTGATGCATTATAGTCTTACATCACAATGTAAATCATGTTGACAGTGGCATACATGCACACAGCACTTGGTTCCCCACCCATGCTTCCTCTCCTTCCCCCTCTTCCCCATACAGAGGACTGAGATTGACATTGGTATTTTCACATATACATACAAAGCTGATGGTAGTAATTCTTTCAATGATCCTCACTCTTCCCCCTCCCCACTTTTTGATGAACCTTAATTTTGTTTATAGTGTTGTCATACAGAGTTTTTTTTTTTTTTTTTGCAGTCCTGGGGATTGAACTCAGGGGCATTCTACCTCCGAGCTATACCCTCAGCCCTATTTTTTATTCTTTATTTTGAAACAGGGTCTCACTAAGTTGGAGAGTGCCTCACTAAGTAATTGAGGCTGGCCATGAACACGGATCCTCCGGTCTCAGCCTCCCGAATGCTGGGATTACAAGCATGGGCCACCACACCCGGCTTAGAAGTTTTAATATTTATGTAGTTGGTATAGCTAGATATAAAATGCCCCCTGAAGAGCTCATAAATTGGTGTTTGGTGTTGATATAATTGAGTCATGAGGGTTGTAATCTCATCAATAGATAAGCCTATTGTAATGGTGTAATGGATTTGTCTGGGTGGTGGCCTAGGCAGGTAGGGTGTGGCAGGAGAAGGTGGGTCCCTGGGGCGTGGCCTTGGGGATTATATGTGGTTTCTCATCCCCCTCCTTGCTCTTTTGCTTCTGGTCTCCTGAGATTCAGACCTGGCCTCACAAGGACTGAACCCTGAGATCTTCAAAAAACTGTGAGCAAATAAATCTTCCTTTATGTTGTGTGGTTAGGTTTACTGGGATACAACAGTGAGAATGTTGACTAAGACAATAGTCAAATCCTTTGTGATTTTTCCCTTACTAAAAGCTTAAAAAGCCTTTCCCTACCCAAATATCAGTTAAATACTTGTCCAGATTTTCTTTTAGATCTTAAAAATGATTATTATTATTATTTATTTATTTATTATTTTTTATTTTTTTTACTTTTCAATCTTTTATCCATCTAAAGTTAATTTTGGTCTATGATCTTAGGAAGCGACTTTTTTGAACTATGATTTTAGGGAAGAAATCCATGACTGTATTAAAATTTGAAAATGTATCAAAATATCTTCAATTCAGTTCAAAATCCTGATACAATAACTAGGGACAGTGACATTTACTTTCCACATGAACCAATAGCATCAGTCCTTCCTAATTTAACTCATTTTATGGACAGGATAATGAGGAAGGAACTATGTGCAAGCTGTTATACTGGTTTTCCAGGCACCCTGAGGAAAATGGACAGGCTGATCAACCTGTATGCACCATGAAGGATGCTTTGAGTTGGACTGTCAGAGTACATTGGCTGAGGAATCTTGCCAAGTCTCCTATCATTCAATATTTTCTTCCAAGCTCATAAACAGAAATTAGCTCTGCTGAAATATTAATGAACTAATTTATTTCAAGCATCTTTTTTTTTATTTATTTCAAGCATCTTGATTCAAAATTAGGAAAGATTTGAAAGGCAAACAAGGGTGCATTATAGCTACTTTGATTTACTTTGGAAATGGTAGTCTTTTCTAGATATATCAGGGGTGGGCTAAAGTTATTCTGGCCACTTATTTGGAGGCCAGGGGACTCTGTAACTATCTCCCAAATACAAGTGGCGCTGTTGTTTTGAGACACCTGGAAGGGATTCCGTGCTAGCAGACACCCCTAAAAATAAGCCCCTAGTGCTCTCTGCAATTGTTTCATCCCTGAGTTTCTAAGTCTTCATCAGAGCCATAGACTAAATAAAATAATATTTCTTCTCTGATTAACTCATAAGCAAAGAAGAGAATTCATAATTTTATGTCAGTTAGGGGAACTCAGAAATGGAATCATAAAAGGGAGTCTCCCTATAGAAATGGGACAGTTATAAAGCCTTCATAGAATCTTGGAAGATATTCCAAGGGTACACTAAGTTAAAAAAAAAAAAAGATGCAAAATCGTGTGTTCACCATATTGGAAAATAAACAATTATGATTGAAGTAGCTCTTAAGTCATTTTTCTCTTTTTTCCATAAACATTATGCAGTGTTTTAAATTTAGAAAATATCTGAAAATCACATTTTAATAATTTTTATTAATTAAAGAAGGTGAATTATATAAAAGAGGAGAATACCTCTATGTCCTCTGTTGTCCCTGGAGTTATAGACCTACTGCTTTTAGAGCAGGGCTCCTGTGGGTTACTTCCACAGCAATAAAATTCTGCTTCATCATTGCCTGCATGCTTTATGGCTATACAACCCAACGGTGGATTAAAAATAAGTCAAATGTTATAGTGCTTTATAAATTTCAGCGTTCTTTTATAAGCAATGCACAGAGGAGAACAGAAGGTAAAAAAGCTTCTGCTACTTCCCAGAGCTGCTAGTGCTGCTCTCTGAGCTGCAGCAGGGATGATTAAACCCCATGAAACCAGAAAGCATCAGCTGGGGAGGTTTGCTTCCTTTGGGGTATGCTTTCCACAGACAAGTTGGCCAGGAAAGCCAGGCTGCAGAATTTCTTTCTTTCTCTTTTTTTGGTGCTGGATATTGAACCTAGTCCATTCTACCTCTAAGTTAGGCCCCCAGCTCAATTTTATTTCTTTATTTGGAAACAGGATCTTACTAGGTTTCTGAGAGCCTTGCTACATTGCCAAGGCTGGCTTTGAACCTGCGATCCTTATGTTTCAGCCTCCCAAGTACTGGGATTACAAGCATATGCCAGCAAGAGCCATGCAGCATTCTGTTCTCCAGAGGGTAGGTTTGAGTGCTGGTGGAGGCAGATCTAAGAAATCTAAGGTCATGTGAAGAACTCGAGGTCAAGCAAGTTCCATGCTTCATAAAAATTCAAGCTATTAGTCATAAACTGGGATTAGAAATCTATATAAATAGTTGTAGGACAATAAAGTGAAACTTCCTAGATAATAGATGAGAAATAAAGGAGAACACACTGTCAGCCCAAAGGTTTACACACTGTTAGCCCAAAGGTTACACACACACACACACACACACACACACACTCACACACACACGGCCCTCAAGGTGGGAGTAAGTAGGAGTGTAAAGGATATTTGGCAAATAGAATTGAATAGCACTCTGGAGCCAGAGGAGAGCGAAACAATGTAGAGAACAGAAGGACGCAGGCATGGCGTCTCATGCTTGTAATCCTAGTACTTGGCAGGCTGAAGAGGTTGAAGCAGGAAGATTGAAAGTGTGAGGGCAGCCTTGGCAACTCAGCGAGACCCTGTTTCAAAATAAAATAGGGGATGTAGCTCAGAGATAAAAACACCCATGAGCTCAATCTTTACACGCACACACACACACACACACACACACACACACACACACACACCCCACTTGGTGGGGGGAAGCAGGGAGGAAATGTTTACTTTTATGACCCACTCATGCTCCCTATCTCTGGATAGAAACCATTGATCAATTCTCTCTTAAAAACAACTAAACTTAGACATTTCTAGTAGCCTGTGAAAAATCCTCAAATGCACATAATGGAGAAAATTATAAATATGAGGGCTCTATATTTCTTTTATGTTTATCAGGGAAATGCCCTATTTGTTACAAGGCTTGATTAAGGGTGTTGATAAAGTTTTATAAAAACTTGTGAATATTGGTATACAACCAATCACATCCCTGAATTGGAGCCCAGGGAATATCAGATGAACCATCTAGAAGAAAGGGAAGACAGAAGGCTGGCACCCCCCCCAAAAAAAGACCTCAGGTTCCTATGCCTTATCTCCCTGCTCCTGAGGCTCAGAGACTTCCCCAGGCCAAACTTGGAATTCGAGCACAAGGTTTCTACTTCCCTGACCTCGGCTCAGGTTTAACATATTTATACTCACATTTTCTCAGCTGCTTCAATACCACGTAGAAAGCCACTCTGGTGCCATTGCTCTAGTCCCCACCCCAGAGGGGGACAGTCTTCTGGTACTGATCACTGTGCACCAGTGACAGAACACAGCAAATTCTTACTTCTGGGTTGTGTCAACTTTCACTGAAGTCATTCTAACGCTATAGCTGGTCTTTTCTTTGTAAGTTCCCTGATGAGTCATTTACATGGCAAACCCATTCCTCCTATTAAAAATATGCATGCAAAAATTTCCAGTAAAACCACAGTATGTATTTTTAGTTTAGAAAAATGAAAAGGGTAATGTAAATTTTCCAGACCAGTACTTCTCTAAGAAACATTTACCTACCATTTTTTTTTTTTTTAATTTGGCTTGCCTCACTGTTTTTCCATATTACAGTAATCCCTAAATGCCAGCAGGATTCTGGTATGTGTCACTGTTCACCTGACACTTGCTTTCTTGCTAGTACATTCTATTTGTGTGCAATTGCATCATTCCACTATTGGGGTCTCCTTCAGATTCTGCAAATGTTAATGTTCTACCTGTCACAGGAACATTCAAATTATAAAAATAAATATTGGAGGCTTGAAGCTTCAAAAGCAATCAGAGATATTTCTCTTATAACCTTCTTTCAACTTCAATAGTATTTTGATTTCTGTTGGCTTGAAGTGGTTTTTGCAAAGAGAGGGTAGAAGCAAGAGAAAATTGCATTTGAGGAGGGTTTTTTGTCTATGAAGTTTTCCATACTATTTTTATTCATTTCTTTTTATTTCTGCTAGCAATTTTCTCCTTAAAAAGGTATTATTTAGAGTACTTTGAAAATGTATTATTTGATGCACATTGAAAAGGCAAAGTTGACCAATATGTTTGGTTTCATATAATTGGCTTTTTCTTACCTAGGTTTATACAAGTTGAATTTCAAACAGATCATTGTTTTTATTATTCTTCTAGCCATTTGCTCAGGAATAAAAGGCTACATCTTCAGATTTTAAAATGCATGACTGTTGTTCTCCTGCACTGAGTAGAACTTTGGAAAACCTCCTTTCTACAAAACCTAAAACCATCTCAGACCAAGCCTGTTGCAGCTTAAGAAGGGCCCGGTGTTCTCTGGCTGAGTCCTTCAGACCCTCTGCACCTGTAGGAGTTTCCAAGATTGTCTTGCATATACATGGCTTTGTAGAGCTTTGAGAATTTGGATGTGGGGAGCACACAAAAAGGCACATTAAGAGAATGGTGACAATGGATCAGGTCAGCATGCAACCTATTTTTGAAAGGAAAGAGAATAGAAGTAGAATGTTTATTGTTTTGTGTCAGCCTACAATGTCTCTACTGAATGACTTGTAAGACACACTAAAGATGACTGAAATTCTACCTGAATTCCAAGAAGCACATAAAAAAATCACTGCACATTGTAACAAGTTACAAAGGCCTTTATTTTTTATTTATTTATTTTTTTGTGGTACTGGGGATTGAACTCAGGGGCATTCTACCTCCGAGCTACACCCCCAGCCCTATTTTTTTATTCTTTATTTTGAAACAGGGTCTCACTAAGTTGTGGAGTGCCTCACTAGGTAGCTGAGGCTGGCCGTGAACCCGGATCCTCTGGTCCTAGCCTCCCAAATGTACAAAGGCCTTTAAAGAGCTTAGTTTCTTCTTAAGTAAAATTGGATTCTTATAATATATTGTATAGCGCAGCTCCATATTTGACTCCTAGATAAGAGCCCTTGCCTATCCCTACTGCTGGCTCTCCTCCTTGTGATAATTCTTATCTCTATTTTGCAGGGAGAATGGCGGCAATAAACTCCATGTTTTACCCAGTTTCTGTTTATTTAATCGAAATGATATTTGTATTTATTCTTTACTCTCCTTTCATAGTCTAAAAGCAAATTGGCTAAATAGATTTCTCCATTCTCAGAGTCAATCACCTGGATCACCTTGAGTTTTCATCACCATTTTTTATTTTGGAGGCTTTGTTTCATGGTTCCTATCAGTTTCCAAGCAAAGACTTTAGTGTGTGAAACATGGTCTCAGAAACACTATCTTTCCCATCCTTCCTATCTGATTTGACTCAGTGCCCATGATGCTGTATCTGTTGTCTCCAAACCAACTGTTCTCAAAGTGTGGTCGGAGGACATTCTGGATCCCAGAGACCTTCCAAGGAGTCCATGATGCCCAGATTATTTATATAAAACTACTAAGATGTCATTTGCCTTTTGTACTCCTGTTCCTGTTGGTGATTTCCCAAACGCTGCTAATGTGTGACGAAACCATAGCTCAAATGCAGGAGCAAATACGAGCACCCAGCTATCTTCTCTTTGGCCAGACGTTAAAGAAACTTACAAATAGGTAAAGCCACTCTTCTCATTCTTTCATTTGGAAGATATGATTGTTTTTCTTTAAAAATTCTATTTTTAACAAAATTACAATGGTTTGTTGACATTATTTTATTTTTATTAATTGGTGCATTGTAATCATACATCTTTGTTAGGTACAAGCTGATAAAGGCATATATGCACACATTTATCATTTAACCCCTTCCCCAATTCCCACCCTACTTCCTCGACTGCCCTCCTTCTCAAGTTCAGTTTACTGATTGACTTTGATATATTTGTGAAAGCACATCATGTTCATTAGGGTGCCCCCCTGCCCCGTCCATCCCCTTCAGTTAAGTCAACTTCCTTGCTTATCTAGGGTTTCTCTTTTTTCATCTGGAGTCCTTTTTATGCCCCATCTTCTCCCTAGCATCCGCATATTAGGGAGAACATATGCTTTTTTACTCTTTTTGACTGACTAATCTCACTTCACATAATGTTCTCCAGTTACATCCATTTCCCTGCAAATAACATGATTTTGTTCTTTATGGCTGAGTAAAATTCCATTGTGTACATATCCCATAGTTTTGTAATCCATTCGTCTGTCGATGGACATCTTGGCTTTTTCCATAGTTTGGCAATTGTGAATTGTGCAGCTATAAACATAGATACACATGCATATTGACATGATTTTAAAGTGAATGAATTAATCAGTATTTTTAACTTCTCAGTTTTATTTTTTATTAGGATAAATCTTGAGAGACAGGCTAAAGATTTTTTGAGCCCTCAATAATTTTGACTGTGTTCAAGTAAAGCCAAATGTTTAGAACTGCTGGTCTGAGTTTCCTCAACCCTTATGTGATCTCTTCTTTCTATAATGCGTTTTACCTTTGGGTGGCTGAATCTTACTGACAAGGTAGACATTAAGTTGATCTATGTTGTCTCTAACTCCACCTCTTCCCCTGGCCCCAGGTTTCTTCATGGAGCACAACCATAGAGATTTCACTGATTCATTTGTGCTCAGGGAAAATAAGAGACTAGAAGAAAATAAGGAAGGGCTGGAGCTATAGAACAAGCAGTTCCTTTCCTGGTTCTTCCACCAGGAAAGTGAACTAATGTCCCTTGTCCCTAAAATGAGAGAGATGAGGTACTTTCAAATTGCATCTCACAGGCTTTATGGTTCTGCAGATATGACAATGATTCCAAGGGGGCAGGTGAGGAGGGTGGGTGGGCGGGCTTCCTCCCTGCCACTGTCGACCAAGCAGAGCCACCTGCACATCATCCAATAGATCAGAGCTCAGGGTAACACCTCACTTGATAAAAGAGAGTTTGAGAGAACCTCTATGTTGGAAAATTAATCCTATGTTTTCTCCTAGTAAACACAAAGTTTCTGGCATACTTTCTATGACTTTGATGTCATTTGCAGAAAAATGAACCAGACTAGAGAATATTATGCTAAGTGGGATCAACCAGTTGCAGAAAGTCAAAGGTCATATGTTTTCTCTCATATGTGGAAGCTGAAGAGAAAATAGGAAACAAAGAGAGACTTTAAATAAATGAAGAGACAGACCAGTAGAATTGTGAATGGAATTTGTGGAAGGAGTTGGGGAGGGGAAAAGGAGAATTGATGAAGGAAACAGATCAAATGAGCTGTGTCCCAATATGAAGGTATCACCATCAATCTCACTAATATGTATGGGATGGGCAAAGTGGGTGGGATAGGACCCAGAGGGAAACACAAATGCTGTGTATGTTTATGTTGCTTTGTACCTCACTATGATATACAATTATAATGCACCAATACCAGTATGTTTCAGAGAGAGAGAGAGAGAGAGAGAGAGAGAGAGAGAGAGAGAGAGAGAGTTTTTTCATTGAAGATTTCAGAAACTACTGGACTGGATGACTTCTGAGGCTGATCCAGCCATACCTTGACAGGAGAGCAGTGATTCTCCACAAGCAAATGTGTCCACCTCCACTAACACAATCCGATTTTGTTTTCTGATCTATACTTTGTGAGTTAAGGAGGAACTGGAAAAAATTGGAGGCCGAGGTTGAGCACAGGTAAAGATGCAGAGAGGTTTCCTGTGCTATACTCATGATCTGAGTATCTTCAACATTAACACAACTGGCCAACTGGACTCTCACTCCAACACCTGGCTACTCTGTCTTTCATGGGGCCACAAACTTCCAAGAAGCACTTTTACCCGGATCTCATAGAATACAATTGAGTAGCAAAGTCAGGGACCTTTTAGAGGAGGTTTCCTTTCTCCATTGGAGTTTCTGGAGCATTTGCTTTGCTGCTGAGATGGGAAAAGAAAATGAAAGGCAAGATCTAAAACTCTGTTGAAGTAGAGGACATTTCTTAGATGAATCAGAGCAATAAAATATTGCAATGAAGTAGCATTTTTTTTTCTTTTACTTGAAGGAGCTTTCCTTACAGAGTACCACAGTTTTCCTTTCTTCAACTCAATAAAATATTTAGACAAGATCCTCTCTATTTGGCAGCTTAAAAAATGGAGGCATGGAGATATCCAACAACCTGCATGAATTTATCAGCAGTAAAAGAGACCTAGCTACAAGGAAAGGCTTTTGACTCGTCATCTTGGTTGTTTTGCAATTAAGGGAATTTTTTTTTTTTTTTAATACTAAGAAGTGGCTGAAGAATGTATTTTCATAGCACAAAACATTCTTGAAGAAACAACTCTCTTGTGCATTTCTGTTTCCATCTCTGGCATAATTCCCATCTTCTACTCCGATGATCTTGCAAGTCCCCCCTTTTTATGTCAGTAAACAAATGTTCCAAATGAAGTAAGTTTCAAGTAAGCTATAATTGCAATTTTCACGAGATGGAGGCTGTGGTTTTTCACTTCCATTTTATGGTTTTACTTATGCTTTGAAAAGCTCTAGCATTTTTTTTTTTTTTCAGAACTGGGGATTGAACCCAGAGGCATTCTTCCTCTGAGCTACACTCCAAGCCTTATTTTTTAGTCTTTAATTTGAAACAGGGTCTCACTAAGTTGCAGAGGGCCTCACTAAGTAGCTGAGACTGGCCGCAAACCTGCAATCCTCCTGTCTCAGCCTCCCAAGTCCTAAGATTACAAACATAAGCCACCACACCCAGCCTTGTGTACAACTTTAAAATATAAAGAAAATGCATGGTCCTACTGTCAAAGGCTCCCCAGAGAAGGAAGCAAGACATGGGGCATTATATGCCAAGTTCAATTCCAGATAAAAAAAATGTTTGAATTTGATTCTCTGGAATTTGGAAAGTTGCTGTTTAAACTCCTATCCTCTGAGTCCATTTTCAAAACAGTAGCACTTTTGTTGATAACCAAATTGAAAAGTTTAAAATATTTAATGAAAAATTGTTTACAATGATTTCAAGACATTTTTTCTCATCAATCACAGTTGTGCTACTTTTAAGATGTGCTTTCTAATACAGCTTTCTGTAAATTTATGACACACTCTATAGTTTGATTTTCTTCTCATGTAATGACTGCCCAATTTTTCACTTGAATCATGAAAAAGAAAAAAGAAAACTGAAGAGATAAACCGCATTATGTAATTCAGATTCCACACCATTTACTGCTCCACAGAAACCATGAATGGGTTAGTCATTTCCTGCAATTATTAATGACCTTAATGTGATCTCTTGATGAAAGTCATCTTATCCCAGTCAATTATTTAGGGGGTCTTTTGGGAATTTCTTTCCTTTTTTGTTTCTTTGGACCATTTCTATAGTGCTCTAAATTAGTTAATTTATGTCTGCTATTTCAGCTGTAAGTTACATATAACCCATTTTTGGTGTGCTTTATCTGGGAACAATTCATTATTGACTTAGTTTGGAGTAGACATAATGTACTAATCTTAGTCATCAGAAATATGCCCTACTTAGAGAAATTTTCCATTCACTTTATTTCTTAAATGCACAGACCACTTTGAAAAGTCCTTATCTACAAACAACAGAGAATAGTTTCATCCTCTAAGAATTCATCATAAGCCACTGGAGAATTTGACATATTCTTGTGCATCTAACTTAACTGTCTGAAGTAAATTTCAGCAAACACTCTTAGATGATTAAATGAAACTCACCCAGCCATTTACTTGCATAGTTTGAAGATTGATTACAAAACTGATGGTCCTATTTTGTGTGGAAAAACATATGACCTCACTTGATGATCTGACATAAAACAAAACTCTTTTAAGTTTTGCAAATACTTATAGATGTCTAATTTGAAACGGATGTCAATTACTTTGTTCTTACCATGACTTTATCTCAGTTTCTCACTTTCATTTTCTCTTTTCCTCTCTTCCTTCTCTTTCACATAATCATGACTTTCCTGTGGCCAATCTACTGCTCTATGTAATGTACATTTCTTAGGCTGCAAAATTTTGGGGGAAAAGGTATTACCTCTTTTTTCTACATTGCTTTCCTTCCTCATTGTCCTAAGGAAATGCAATACAGAAAATGAAAAGCCAAAATATATCTGAGTAAATATTCCATCTTCTGAAAGATTATCAGGATTTTACTAGAAGATCATTTTAAATCTAGTGTGTGAGGAGGAGCAATAAAATTCTTCTTACTTTAGAAAAGTAGAGATTTATTATTTATTTTTTATTATTCATTTTTTTTTCGGTACTAGTGTTAGAATTCAGGGTCTTGTACATGCTAGGCAAATACTCTACCACTGAGCAACACTCCCATTTCTAAAGTTTAAAACAGGACTTTCAGTTTTCTGCATTTGAGTAGAATCTTTACCAGGCAGCCACACTGGATCTATTCTTGCATGGTCTAGTTATATCTGAAATGTTGTATCTGGGATGTGGCTACAGTGGCATGATCACAGGAAATCAAAAAGAGATTTTCCTCTTGTCCTAGGATAGATGAATACTCAATGTATCCTAGAAGGTACCATGGATTTCAAGTTATTATTTTGACTAATTTTAAGTAATATTATTTTGGAATAAAGTCAATCCAAAGGAAAAGTTTGCTGAAAGTCATGTATTGAAGATTATTGGTTTTCTAGCTATTTGCAACATATTGGTTTATAGGCTTCTATATTTGAAAAGCAAGAATCACACTTAACCAGAGAGAAAAGTCAGACTGGAAGTAGCTATCAGCTAGGTATGGTACTATATGAGTTGGGACTCTCCAGAGAAACAGAAGTGTGTGTGTGTGTGTGTGTGTGTGTGTGTGTGTGTGTGTGTGAGAGAGAGAGAGAGAGAGAGAGAGAGAGAGAGAGAGAGAGAGACAGAGAGAAAGAGAGAGACAGAGAGAGACAGAGAGAGAGAGAGAGACAGAGAGAGAGAGAGAAATGGAGATTTTTTTTTTTTAAGGACTATGATTTCCACTTGAGGAAGAGGGTTGTAAAATTCACAGTCTGTTGGGCAGGATGGCAGGATGGAGACCCAGAGAAGAGCTGACAGAGCAGTTTTGAGTCCAAAGGCAGTCTGAGGAAGAATTGTTTCATTCTTCAAAGGACTTCAGTCTTTTCTCTTAAGGCCTTCAATTGGTTATAGGGTGATTTGCTTTACTCAAAGTCCACTGATTTAAATGGCAATCACATCTAAAAACAATACCTTCACAGCAACATCTAGAATGGTGTTTGGCCAACAACTTGATACCAAAGCCTAGACAATTTGACACATAAAATTAGCCATCATGAAGCCTGGCATGCTGGTGTATGCCTATAATCCCAGTACTTGGGAGGCTGAGACAGAAGGATGGCAGTTTGGAGGCCAGCTTCAGCAACTTAGTGAGACTCTGTTTCAAAATAAAAATATGAAATGGGGCTAAGGGTATAGCTCAGTAATACACACAGCCATCATGGTGATTTTCGTATCAGCATTGTGGTAACTCATTGTGATGCTCTATGCCAGGACACAATTTATGTTCTTGTTGTAAGTTAACCATGTTAGACATCTAATGAAGGCAGTGATGTTGGCTGATCTGTTGTGCAGGCACATTTATGTGGAAACTTGTTTATATGGCATGTTTATATGACATGTTTATATGGTCCCATAGTGATCTCTTCTACATTCACCAACTACATACATGTAAGAAGGCCATACAAGGGTTTAGCTATGCACTGTGAATGAATATTCATCTTTCCGGAGGCACAGAACCATACAACATGGCCTTGTACATTTATTTGCCTTTTTGATGACATGATTTATGGTCCATGGTCATTTTAAAGCAGGGCATTCACACTTTGGTGGTAGAGGGTTTTCTGATCCTTTCTTCAAATGAAATGTTTGGAAGTATAACCATAGAGCAATGACAGTGCTCTGTGCAAGCAGATTCTTCACTTCTGGTCTCCATCCTCACTGTTTTAAAATACCACTCTGCAAACATAAGGAATGGCCTGGTTTTCTGTATTTCACATACTGGCAATACTATATCTTTAGAACCGAACCATGAAAAAGGCTCATTGTCTCTGATCATTCTCAATAGTTATTGCAAAGCTCCTGCTTTATGAACCATGCTTCAATGTTTGAGCAACTGTGTGCAGTCTTATTGGTCCTAATTTATTATTCTATCCTTCACCAAGCCCAATTATGTGCCGTCTCAAACCATAACGTATTGTGGCGGTGAACCAGCCTTTTACTTGAAAAGCGAGGCTATAAACTAAATGGCCACTTAGGTCTTCTCCCTCAGTTTTGGAATGGATAGTTTCAGGGAAACATGGTGAAAAGAAAAATGGCAGAAAGGACAGAGGTGGGGAGGTCACAAGACAGAATTACTGCATGTGGATGAATGTTCTTGTTGACAGTAATGAGTTAAAATGAATCTAATTTATATTTAGTAGCCTCTCTTCAGGAGAACATAGAAGTCTTTTAGAAAGCTTCAAAGTAGATTGGTTAACATTTTTAAGAGAAGTTTTTAGCATACAGTATGGGTAGAGTTCAGTTTGAGAAAACTTCATTCACATAAAACTCTGAGGATGCTGATTAAAGAATGCATTTATTTACATGATTATTTTATAATTTTTTATGAAAGTGCTTTGTTTGACCAGTTGAGCTCAATGTTAGGATTTGAAACATTGTGGTGCTTCTCTTTGAGGAGGAACCTTCACTGTGGTTACAGAAAAATGAGCATTATAAAAGATGTCATCTGTAATTAAATAAACCGACAATAACTAGAACCATTACTGATTTCTTTCTTCATGTCAGGCACCGATCTGAGCATTTGATGGTAAAAAATTATTTCATCCTCCCAATATGCCTTTGTGGTAGTTGATATTTTTCCTGATTGGCAGTTAAGGAAACAGAAGCATCATAAGTCAGATAACTTAAGATTATTTTGATAATATGCCCATGTTTATCACAGCACAATTCACAATAACCAGGCTACAGAATCAGCCTAGATGTCCGTTAACAGATTAATGGATAAAGAAAGTATGGTGTATATACACAATGTAATTTTATTCAACCAAAAAGAAGAATGAAATTATGTCCTTTGCAGGAAAATAGGTGGAACTGAAAAGCATCATGTTAACTGAGTTAGCCAGATTCAAAAAGAGAAGTATTATATATTTTCTCTCATTTGGAAGCTAGTGGGGGAAAAAAGAACATCATGAAAGTAGAGGGAGACTAATAAAACAGAAGAAGGGAAGCAGAGGGGGAGGGAGGAGGTATGGCGAGCGGAATTATCAAATTATGTTATATGCATATACCAATATGCCATAGCGAAACTCATCTTTCTGAATAATTAATATGCACCAAAAAGAAAAAGAAGGAAAAAGAAAAAAAGATTCTACTGCTGACCATAGAGAGAGGATGAACATGTGGGAGGTCTGACAGCACACTAAGCTCATGCTCTTCATGGCAGAGAGCAGGTGACATCAGAGTGTATGCAGAAAGGCCTTGATGGTGAAGTGGTCACTGAACAATGGAGGGGCATACACAGGTAGTGAGAATGTAAAAAAAATCTTACACAATGAGAAATAGCAAACCTCAAGGAGAAGCTTCAAGGAAGGGCTGGGGAAAGGCTTTCTGGGCTGGAGGAAGGGGCCCAGGCGGAGCTGGAGCAAGAAACTGCAGGGAAAATGGAGGCACACTCAGTTGATGAAGATCAAGTTGAGTCCAAGTTTGGCAAATAAATCCAGCAAGACTGGTGAGATCCACTGGAAGTTCCTGGGAGGGAAAGTTTCTAATGGAAATTGCTTTGGAGAAATAAATAATCTTGGTCACTTGGTGCCATACAGTGAGAAGAAGCATTTTTGAGGTAGGGAATGGACTGCAGTCAATGCCGAATCCTCTTTGCTCTGAGAATGTGGGTTAAGCATAAGAGAATGCTTAGTGGCATTTCCCATTCTGTGTGCCAAGGAGCCTCAGGGCGCCTCCAGGGACTCACAGGATATCTTACATTTTCAAGGAAAACAAAGCAACATGTAATACCTCCTGGGTACAGGTAAATTATTAGCTTAAGGACATTGACAATTTTGACATTAGATTGTACTACATTCCTCTTAATTATATCGTGTGTGTGTGTGTGTGTGTGTGTGTGTGTGTGTGTGTGTGTTACTGGGGACTGAACCTAGGAGTAGTCTATCTCTGAGTTACACGCCTCACCCTTTACATTTTTTTTTGTTTTTGAAACAGGGTCTTGCTAGGTTGTGGAGAGTCTCACTATGTTGCTGAGGTTGTCCTCGAAACTGTGACCCTCCTGTCTCAGTCTCCTAAGTACTAGGACTACAGACGCATGCCACCTTGCCTGACTTCACTATATCATATCTTTAAGAAGCTGAGTTTTCTGTTACAAAAAGCAAGTAACATACAGAATTCCGGATGAAAGAAGAAGTGGCAGTGTCCAATCGAATTTCCAGGGTTGAGACTCTGTAAAGCAGCCCAAAAAACACATACATACAACCAATTAGTAAATAATTGTGGTTATTTAAGGGTGAAATGAGATTTAAAAATTTTTTCCAGTGTGTGTGCATATATGTGCATATGTGTGTTCATATATGAATGTGTCTGCACATATATGAAAAAATTATTGAGACACCCAGTGTATTGTCCAAGTCTGTTTGATCTGCTATAACAAAATATGGTGAACTGAGCTGTTCGGAGAAAACCAGAAATGTATGTCTCACAGTTCCAGAAGTTCAAAGTCAAGGCACCAGCTGTTTCACAGTCTGGAGAGGAGCACTCTGGTTCTCAATGGCGCCCTCTGCTGTGTCCTCGCATAGTAAAGGGGAGTGAGCTCCTGAGAACATTTTGTAAGTGTATTAGAGCTTCTGATGACTCCTCCTCACCACCTAATCACCTCTCTCCTTCTAGTACAAACACTTAGGGGGAAAGAATTTCAACCCAAATATTTGGGGGATGCAAACATTGAGGCCATAGCAGTCATCATGAACTGAGTATGTTCACAAACCTCTGTCCTAGAGATTATGTGCTACACTTGGTACCTGCCACCATTTCAAGAATGGAGTTCAGAGAGCCGGGTGTGGTGGCGCACGCTTGTAATCCCAGCATTCGGGAGGCTGAGACCTGAGGATCCGGGTTCGCGGCCAGCCTCAGCTACCTAGTGAAGCACTCCGCAACTTAGTGAGACTCGATTTCAAAATAAAGAATAAAAAATAGGGCTGGGGGTGTAGCTTGGAGGTCGAATGCCCCTGGGTTCAATCCCCAGCACCGCAAAAAAAAAAGAAAAAAAACAAAGAATGGAGTTCAGAGTACTCTGAGTCTGTAGGGTTATTTTTCTTTTGTTTTACAGGCCAGTGTGTATGAAAGAGAAAGTGCATCCATGAAAGAAAGGTGTGTGTGAGAGATTTGCAAGCAATTTGCATAATGCTTATTCTATTTTTCTTTTTCTTTTTTTGTATGGTACTCATGATTGAACCCAGGGTTATTGGGAGAATGCACACCATTCTAGCCATGTATCTGGTATGTGGTGTCGGATGTAGAAGTGACTGGCTGGATCTGTACTGCTCTGCTGGCAAATCCAAATAGCCTGGTCTCCTTGTCTTTGTCTCCAGCATCACTTGCAGATTCTGCAGTTGTAAAGTGATTGAATCAGCTGGGCAATTTTTCTTTTTTTTTTTGCAGTACTGGGGATTGAACTCAGGGGCATTCTACCTCCGAGCTATACCCCCAGCCCTTTTTTTTATTCTTTATTTTGTAACAGGGTCTCACTAAGTTGTGGAGTGCCTCACTAGGTAGCTGAGGCTGGCCGTGAACCCGGATCCTCCGGTCTCAGCCTCCCAAATGCTGGGATTATAAGCATGCACCACCATGCCTGGCTGCAATTTAAGAACACAAACCAGCAGGAAGCAGAGTCCCTTTTTGCTCTAACTTTCCAAATTCTCTAGCTTTGTGAATGCAAGTAAATTAAGATTTCAGATTGTTTTCCTCAGATTGGTCTTTCTTTTTCTGTCCTAAGTGCATGGCTATTTTAATACTTTTTGAACAATTTGAGTATTTACCACATATGAGAGATTTCCTGAGCAACTATTACTTTTGTGTGAAAAACTCTATCCTGGCCTTTTCTATTTATAGAAATCTCAGCAATGCTGTTTCTAAGAATGACATAGGAGCAAGAATTCTTGGGCTGTCTTCCACAGACAGCATGGAGGATGTTGCAAAGCAACCTTATCCCCAACCTTTTACTCTATTAAAATATCATTGTCACCCAAAATCTTAGGAAAAAAAAAAAAAAGACCTTATCTGGTGCCTGAAAATGATGAAGAATTCTTTTGAGGATAAACTGTAACAGTTATAAAGGAACATGCATTTATCTTGCATGTTTTCAAGATGTTTTGTTTTAATTATTCTTTACTTTTTCTTAATAGTAGCAAAGTGTATGTATATATTATCATCAATTTAATATTTTTAAGCACAGAAACATCTATTTCTTAGGTATTAGGGCTCACACTTTATAGTAAATACCAAAGAGAAAACAAAATCACCCAACATCTGGTTCCCTCCCGCTAGGACTTAGACTCTAACCAGGAAGATATGCATGACAATACTATTATGTCACTTGGAATAAGACTTATACTCACACAACCTTGTAAGTGCTATAGAAGTGCAGAATGGGGAAAAGAAGGCTTCCTTATAATTGTTTTAAGTAGTGAAAAATGCAATAGAAAATATGGGAGGCTTACTGGCCTTTGAGGAGCAGATTTCTTTACAAGTAGAATTTTTTTTATTAGCTATTCTCAAAATAAGGAATGGGCCTAGAAATGAACCTACGCTGGGCAAGTATTGCCAGTGGAGGAAGACAGGTAGCAAATTTTAGAGATCTTTGTTGGTGGCCTAATCTAGAGGATGGATAGTGCATGACAGTGACATTGCCTGAAGCATCAAGGGTACATTTGCATAAACAGGGCCCTGATAAACAGGCCCACTCGTTATTCCTATCACTGGTCAGCAGGATAATACTGGGCCATTTCCTGGCACTCTTCCCTCCTGTCAAACCAATGTGGGAGATGTGAGCAGAAAGGTGCACCTTTAACGGCTTCTTCAACATCAGAGATTCAGGAGGAAGACACTGGCTCTTCCCTCTGACTCTTGCTTGTAGACTACTGGCCTGGTCCAGGTTGCACTGTGATAACTAACGCATCAGGCAGAGAATGTCGCTGAGCAGATAGAGTGTCAGTGACATCATTTCTACCAAGTGTTTATCTGACTAGCATTTATCCAGAAGAATCTTGGATCTGTATCTTTCAGTGGGAGCTTCCACTTAGAAGATTGTTCCAATTAGGGAAAATTGTTTCAGGAGAAGGGATACATTCAGGTGGAGCTGATAACAGAATTTAAGACTGCTGACTGTAACATTTACTTTAGCCATGATGTAATTTTGTCTTCTATTTTACTTCAACTCTCTTTGAACAGAAAGCTGGGGGTTTAGTATTTTGTAAAGATCATTCAAAATAGACTCTCACAAAAGTAATGGTAAATAGCTTTGTGTTTATGCCCTTCAAGTGATCATTTGGAGGATTCAATTTAATCTAAGAAATGCAATTAAAATGTAAGTGCTTTGTGCCCAGTTTAAGTCAATAGGCAGTAGATGTTACAATGCATAAGGTAAGATAAAAATAGCTGTGGAAGATTTGAAAAGTTTAATGTATGGTCTCTGCCATCATGGGGAAGAAGAGATATAATCCACAGGAAATATAAAATATATAAGGCAATATGTTAAAGGATTCAGCAATTTAAATTTAAAGACCAAAGCTTCATTTTAATTGCAAATTACATAATTGCATTTTCATGTTTTACAATAAATGAGATGAGTTTCTTTCTTTCCAAATTGTTCTTCTTTTGGAGAGGCTATTTGGCCTGAGTAAGTCCATTTTGAAAGCCAGAGCCCAGCACCTCTGCTGAGAGCATTGTTGTTTTGAAGCTCTACAGCTCCAGATGTACCTTCTGCTTTGCATAGACTGAAAAAGGCCTGCCTGCCTTGAATTTAAAAACACAGAATATGCAGTTACTATAAAAAAAAGTTGAGATGAAGGAAGTATTTCCTTTTTTTCATAGAGTGAGTTATGTTTTTCCAATAAATCAATGAGAGAATTAACTTGTAGATAATTACACACTAAAGTTTAAAATTAACACAAGTATTTTAAATATTTTGGGGAGAAGATATGGCTCGAATGCATGGTTCAAAGATAGGAATTTTAGGGTAGATGTTGTACAGTGGGGAAAGTATAGCTAAGTGATAACTCTAATTACCTAATATATAATCAGTATTGACTTTGGGTATTTTCTCTGATAAACAAGAGAGCTAAATCATGAAGTTAGTCTGTGCTCAAATTATTATAATGGATGAGATTTTTTTTTTCCTGGGTGAACTATACAGCTATTATTTTAAATATTGGGAAGTTAATTTATGCAGTAAAATATAAGCTTGAGCAGTAAAATATAAGCTTGGCTCACAACTGGGGTTCAGAATATTTGGGAATGTCCAACAAGTTGGTAATGTAGGTAGCATCTATTGATTCACACTCTTTAATTCTCACAGGGGAAAGTATTTGTGTAGAAAATGAGAAGGGGAAGACTGGAATGGGCTTCATGATGTTGAAATTAGATATGAGTCCCACAGTGGCCCCATTTGAGTCTCTGCTCAGCCCTCTGACCATTTCTCTTTCTTTTGAATTTACTCCCATTCTCTGGAGACTGACTTTCTGCAGACAGGCCTGTATTATGCAATCCCCTTGGACCTGAAGTAGACGTCCTAGTCAAGACAGGTCATTCTGATTTTCCTCCCAGAGAGCCTGGAATTGAAGGAATTTCAGGACAGTCTGGAAGTCTTTCCATGGGAGTGACTCATATAAACTGTTGAGTTGTAATCATAGCAATATAGTTCTATGTGTAAAAGAAAAGCAGAAAAAGATGGTTAGCAGAGTGAGAAAGGAAAGCGAAAATGACACAACAGAAACCTGAGGCACAAGTTGTTCCCCTATGGTGGCTGGTGACAAAAAGTAACCTAAAGAAGAGAAAGGTAGACTAGCACTTAATATGCAACCACCCTTGATACAGAAAACAGCCCTCTCATGGAAGGTACAGTGAGTAGTGGTAGTACTCAAAATCACTTGGAACTGACTTAGAAGATCAGGTCAGTAAATTTCAAAATGAAAATAGTGTCTACCAATTGACTTATGAGTATCACCCAGAGACCTCAAGATATAACTGCAGAACATTTGCATCTATGAGACGAGGAGAATAGAGCAATACTGAACTTTGGGTAACTAGTATTATAGTGATCCTTTTAGTACTCATGATCTGTTATGCTTAAGGAAACCTGCCAACAAATAAAAACAAGAGGTTATATTTCTAGGGCAGTTGTTTTGTAAATGGTAACTGAAGATGAAACTTGGTGCTTGTCTTTCATCTGGATGTACTTGTATTTTGAAATAAATGTCACCCAGTTGCCAGGGACCTTTAGCAGCCTTGACTAAATCAGTTGCCTTCTCAAGACCTCATTTGTTCATTTGTAAAATGAGGCATCTGAACAAAATAATTCATGTGGTGTTTCTGGGTCTAAAATCTTTATTTCTGTGAAGCTATGAATATCTTACATTTGGGATCCTTTTTCAAAAACATTCACAAAAATATTTCTTAGTAGTCAATTCACTTATTTTGTGTTTTCTTCATGATGGAATTTATAGTCTGCATGTATTTTCATGATAAAGTGACATTTGTTACCATCTCTCTTATAAGCTCAAGTGTAAAGGGAAAATTTTCCTAAGAGAGGATTTCAATTTTTTTTTTTTTTTTTGCTATGGATGTTAAAAAGAAAGAAAGAAAAAAAGTAGTGAGCTGAAATGGATCTTTCCTCTATGAGGTATGGGCTCTGAAAGCCATTATAAACATTCCTCCAGTACATGTCAGTGGCTCAATATTGGAAAGAAGTAATTTAGCTGTTGGTGAAAGTCTGATTTGTGTTTGCTGAAGTACTCCAGGAGCCCCTTGTATGGAAACCTTCCTTAAGCTCTTACCAGCCACAGAAGTGCTCCAATAGAGGCCTGAAAAATGAAAGGCTGCTGAGAGCAGTGGAAGAAAGGGGATAATAAATACACCTAAGTCTTTGAGAGGCTCTGGAACATTATGCCCTTCATAAATCCTTGCTTGACAGAGGAGTCAAAAGAAAACAAAAGTGGAGACACACGGGTGCAAGGGGAAAAAAAAAAGATTTCCACTGGAGAAACAAAATGAATCAGAAATGGTGTAAAAGGCTATCCTACATGGAATCAGTAGGCTGATTTAGGACTGGCCTTCGGAAAGCGTTGGAGGAGGCATAGTGTGTTTGGGACTGTCTTCATTGTTCTCAAAATAACACAGGACTTCTTTTCCAAGATATAATTTGTGTGTGTGTGTGTGTGTGTGTGTGTGTGTGTGTGTGTGTGTGTGTGTGTGTTTTCAAGCTCCATCCCTAGTGTATGGACATGGCTTGAAAAGAACTGCTAAGTCACAACCTCTGCTGCAGGATTGGAGTTCTTCAATATTTTAGAATCACTCTTTTCACTGGAGCCACAATGTCCATACATTTTACAGAAGTACATAGATGCAAGTATGGTTTAGGAGCAGGAGCTGGATGCACTAGGTTTGTAGATGAAGGAAAGAAGGGAGAGAAAGAAAGGAAAGAAGGGGAAAGAAGGAAATTTTAGGATGCTTGAAAGGCACAAGGAACTCTGCTAGAAACATTCCTAAATGTGACTTTATTTTTTATCACTAAGGACATTACACTGAATGCTAACAATTATGTGGAATAAATGCCCATTCTTTGGGGGAAAGAATGGAGGTTTTTAAAGAATGCATTGAGTGTCAGTGGAGACAGTGTTACATATTGGTTAAGGAGACAGTGTTACTATTGGTTAAGGACATGAATGTAGAAGTCAGTGAAGTGTGGGTTTTGATTCAGAAATGATGCATTTGCTAATTGTTCTAAGCATGTTTCCTTCTTTCCAAAGCGATTCTGTGTCAAAGGATTGCAGTGACAACTAGCAATATTATGTTTTCAGATTCTTCATATGATCTCACTACTTATCTTTCTGTGCCTGGCTTATTTCATTAAAGAATAGGGATCTTCAGTTTTGCCTATGCTGCAGCAAAGGACAAGATCTTTTTTTAAAAAAATGACTGAATAGTATGTGTGTATGTACCACATTTTTTAATCCACTCATTTTTCTTTCTTTTTTTTTTTTTTTGTGGTACTGAGAATTGACTCCGAGCTATACCCCCAGCCCTATCTTTTATTCTTTATTTTGAAACAGGGTCTAAGTTGCGGAGTGCCTCACTAAGTAGCTGAGGCTGGTGGCGAACCCGGATCCTCCGGTCTCAGCCTCCCAAATGCTGGGATTACAAGCATGCGCCACCACACCTGGCCTTAATCCACTCATTTTTGATGGACATTTAGGTGGTTTTTATTTCCTAGCTAGTGTGATTAGTGCTGCAATAAACATAGGAGTACAGATGTCTCTCTGACATACCGATTTTATTTCCTTTGGATATATATCCAAGAGTGAGATTGCCGGATCATATATTAGTTCTGTTTTTTATTTTTTGAGGTACCTCTAAAGTGTTTTTCCATAATGGCTGTACTTATTTCCATTCCATTCCCTTTTCTTCACATCTTCACTGGTACTTGTTATCTTTAGTCTTTTTTTTTTTTTTTTTGCGGTACCGGGGATTGAACTCAGGGGCATTCTACCTCCGAGCTATACCCCCAGCCCTATTTTTTATTCTTTATTTTGAAACCGAGTCTCACTAAGTTGCGGAGGGCCTCACTAGGTAGCTGAGGCTGGCTGCCAACCCGGATCTTCTGGTCTCAGCCTCCCGAATGCTGGGATTACAAGCGTGCGCTACCACGCCCGGCTTTCTTTCTTTCTTTCTTTTTTTTTTTTTATAATAGCCATTCTTGTTGCTTTTTTATTTTTATTTTTTTGTGATGCCAGAGACTGAATCTCGGGCCTCACACATGCCAGGCAATGTACCACTGAGCTACATTTCCAGACCAATAAAAGCCATGGATACTAGAGTAAAGTAATAAGTCATTGTAGTTTTGATTTGCTTTTTCCTTATGATGAGTGATTGTGTTAGTTATCTTTCCATGGCAGTGACAAACTACCTGAGATAATAAACTTGTGAGGAGAAAAATTTAACTTTAGCTCACAGCTTTGGAGCTTTCAGCACACGATCAGTTGGCCCTGCTGCTTTGTGCCTGTGGAAGACACTGCATCGTGATGTGGGCATGTGATGAGGATGCCTGTTTTCTTCATGGCACCTGAGAAACAAAGAAAAGAGAGAAGAAGGGACCAGGGTTCCAATATCCCCTTCAAGGCATACCCCCAATTACCTAACTTCTTTCCTTTAGGCCCCATCTCTTAAAGGTTCCATCATCTCCCAAACCTTTTGCATATGGGGTTTTGGGGGACATTTAAGATCCAGACCACACAGTGATGTTGACTGCATTTTTCATATACCTGCTGGCCATTTATATGTCTTCTTTTGAGAGATATCAATTTAAGTCTATTACCCATTTCAAAGTTAGGTTATTTTATTTATTATTAATTATCATTATTACTGTTTTGCTATTGAGTTTTGGGAGTTCTTTATAGATTCTGGATATCAACTCCTTATCAGATAGGTAGTTTGAAAATATTTTCTTCCATTCTGTAGGTTGGGAGAACCTCCAGTCTGTTAATTGGCTTCTTGGCTATGCAGAAGCTTTTTAGTTTGATATCATTCCATTTGCTTATTTTTGCTTTTGTTTTCTGTGCTTTAGAGGTCTTTCTCCCTCCAAAATCTGTGCCCATTTCAATGTCCTGAATCATCTCCTGTGTTTTCTTCTAGAAGCTTTAGACTGTCAGGTCTTATATTTAAGTCTTTAATTCAGTCTGAGTTGATTTTAGTAACTGGCAAAAGATATGGGGTTGCTTTTATTCTTCTGCATGCAGATATCCAATTTTCCCTAGCACCACTTGTTAAAAGGACTGCCCTTTCTCCAATGCATATCCTTAGCACCTTGGTCAAAATCAGTTGTTTGTAGATGAATAAGTTTACTTCTAGGCTTTCTATCCCATTTCATCCTAGAGTAAACATTCTTTACTCATTATCTCATTTAATCTTTAAATTAACATTTAAGATAGATATTGTTAAGATAATTTTACAGATAAGGTGCCTGATGGGCAGAAAGGTTAACTCCCTGGCCAAAAGTCATAGCTGGCCAGTGGTTATAAACTCAAGGTTTAGGACTTTGAGTCTGGAGCACTTTAAAAGCAGGCAGGATGGCAATGGCATGCCACTGTGTTACCTCTCCTTTTGTCACCATCCTTCCTTCTCAGGCCAAGTGTCTCAGGACACTGGGAATCAGGAATGCTCCTCTTGACAGTGGCCTTTTGTGAGGCCTTCTCTTCCTCCAGTTCCATTAAAACTGACCTGTGAGCTAGTTCCTGAGAGAATGCCATCTATCATGGCAAACTAAGGTGAGGCTTCATGTCCGGACATTGTCCTGTGATGATGACTAGAGATGCCACCACCCCCAGCTTATATCAGGCTATTGCAGTGAGATTTGTTCACTTATTTATTCAAAATTAATCCTGCAGTTCTTGAAAACTCTGATGCTTTACATCTTCATTCTCCACACATGGGGGGATTTATCAGGCCACACAGTGGCCAGGCCAGATGGTTCACTGACACCATGTCTGTTGCTGCTGCGCCAGCTTATAACACAGAACCTTGGGGAGCAGGCCTTTGGCTCTTGCAAGACTCCTGTTTACAATTGTATTTCCAGGGTGATTTTCTCCTTCTCAGTTACTTAGTGTTTATTGAGTATGTCCTATAAACTCATCATTAAGGTAAGAGGAAAATATAAAAGCCATGGTCTTCTTCTTGGCTTTATTGAGTTCCCAAAGCCAGCTCAGGGAGGCTCAATTTGTCTCTAGCCATCTACGATAGCCAGCAGCTCTCTTGCAACTAGTTTTTTGTTGTTGTTTTGTTTTTCTTTTTCTTTTCGTGTGTGTGTGTGGGTGTGGGTGTGTGTGTACTTGGAATTGAATCCAGGGGCAGTCTACCTTCAAGCTACACTCCCAACCCAATTTTGTTTTCCATTTTGAAACAGTACCTCATAAGTTGTTGAGGCCAGCCTCAAACTATCAATCTTCCTGTCTCAGCCTCCCAAATACTAGGATGAGGAGGCATGCTTCACCATGCCATCTCAACTAGTGCTTAGTCTACAGGACTGATTAAAAAAATGATGGTTGAGAAATGGTAAGTTTTGTGTTTGTGTTAGATATTATAGTAACAAAGAATGCTATTAGATTGAAGGAAATCTAAGGGATCAATAATGAATGATTTGCAACCACATTTTTGACCTTCCAAACCTCCTAACAGACTGAATAAGAAAAAATTTTAAACGCCTATCATTGAAACTGTAATTTAAAATATACAACCTTGATCTTAGTCTTGGTTCCACCAGTAAGTAGCTGTGAACTCTTAAACAAGTCACTAAATGTCCCTGGATCTTAGAATGCTATTCTTTTCTATTAAATAAAAGGGCTATAATAAGAGGAATTATATGCCTATTATATTTCCTTCAGCTATAACTGTAAGCTTCTTGGACTACTACCCTCAAAAATTTTAAAATTTTAATTAACACTGTGGCAGACCATGTGAACTTGATTGCTGATGTGACCTCTGGTGTTTATTGAGGTTTCAGGTCTCTTCAAGAAAAGAGAGCAACTTTGGGCCCAACAACAAGGAAGGACTCGAAGGTGGGTCCCTCAGACCAAGGGACATCAGAGCCCATCAGGAGCCCATGAAATACCTCAAACTAGTGGACTGATTTCACAATGACCTCGTTCAGAGACAAGCCCAGAGATGTATAAGATTATTTTGCACATTTATCCCCTTCAATCTAGAGGTCTTGATACCCCTTGACCAACATAATGTAGCAAAAGATAACATTGTCACTTTGTAGGCCCATACTTTCAGACACTGGCAGCATCCATTTTCAGTCTTGTGTGACTTCCACATCTGGAATTTGGCCATTTTACTGTGAAAAAGCCCAAGCAGATGCATGGAGAGGGCTACCACAGGCCCTGGAGCTGGCAACTGCACAAACTTGCTGCCCTGTGAATGGGTCAGTAGGAAGCAGAAATGTTTATGCTGCTAAAACCAATCCTGTTGATGCTGCAGGGACAAGAGATGAGCTGTCCACACAGAACCTCACTCAAATTACATTGTTTTTAGTATAATGAATGATTGCTTTAAGCCACTAACTATTAAAGGGTTTTGGGTTATAGATAAAACATACCTGGAATTCTTTTTTTTTTGTTATACTGGGGATTGAATCCAGAGGCATTCTACCTTTGAGCTATACCTCCAGCCCAATTTTTATTTTGTTATTTGCAAACAGGATCTCACTAGGTTGATGAGAGTCTCACTACTTGCTGAGACTGTCCTCAAACCCATGATCCTCCTATCTCAGCCTCCCAAGTACTGGGATTACAAGTATGTGCCACCACACCTGGCATTGGAATTCGTTTTTGTCTTTTTGGTTGAAATCAGAATTGGTTGAGTTGATTTGGCAAACTTCAGTGTTTTTTTTTTTTTTTTTTTTTTTGCGGTACTGGGGATTGAACTCAGGGGCATTCTACCTTTGAGCTATACCCCCAGTCCTATTTTTTATTCATTATTTTGAAACCGGGTCTCACTAAGTTGCGGAGGGCCTCACTAGGTAGCTGAGGCTGGCCGCGAACCCGGATCCTCCGGTCTCAGCCTCCCAAATGCTGGGATTACAAGCGTGCGCCACCACACCCGACCCAAATTTCAGTTTTTATGTTGCATGAGTGTACATACATGTACACACACACACACACACACACACACACACACACACACATACACCTACTAAAAATGTGGATGTTGTCAAAATGGAAGTTTTTGCCAAAAGAATACAATAAGCAATCCAGGCGGGGTGGTGCACCACCCAATACTTGGGAAGCTGAGACAGGAGAATTGCAGGTTTGAGGCCAGCCTCAGCAACGTAGCTCATTTCAAAACAAATAATAAAAAGGGTTGGGGGTATAGCTCAGAGGTAGCATGCACCGGGTTCAATCCCTAGCACCACACTTCACCCACAAAAAAGAATACAATAACCAGCACAAAAAGCCTCAGCTCTATTTCTCAGTGAAATGATTACAGACTGTCATGGCTTTAATTTCTTATATATATTCTACAAGCTGGAAGGAGAGCATGAATGTCATTAAATGATTTCCAGTCTAGACTTTCCCCTTTGCTGTAATGACAGGGCTTAATAAAGTAGCCTTCAAGTATCACTGTGAATCTCAGTATGATATGTAATTACAATGCACCAATAAATGTATATAAAAGATAAAGTAGACATTCAATATGGGGTTTTGGGAGCTCAGTTCTTTGGTTCTCATAAGGAATGTAGGGATTTGGCATAATTCTACCTTCACCAAATACTTACCGAACACTGATTATGGTTGGGCACTATGCTGAACTTTGAGGGTGCAGTGGTGGCAGAGAAAACACAGTCTCAGTGTCATGAAGTTTACATTTGGGTAGGAAAAATGGAAGAGAGAGAGAGAGAGAGAGAGAGAGAGAGAGAGAGAAAGAAACTACCTACTAAATAACTTACAACAATTTTTCTAGGTGGAGGAAAAATACAGAGTGCATCAGAGGGTCTATTAGCAGAATCTAATCTGAAATTGACAGTAAAAGATGACCTCCCTAGGAAGTGGCATGACTGTGACTTAAAGGTCAGTAGGTGGAAATGGGTAGGGCTGTTTTCCAGTGAAAAGGAAGCCCCTGTGAGGTGCTGGAGTGAGAAGAAGCATGGGATCTGCTGCAACCCAGAGAAGCTGTCTAGGCCAGACCAGAGCAGAGTGACAATGGCAGGGAGTGATGGGGCGTGAGTGGCGGGATCACAGGGGTATTTCAGACCATGGTAACTATTTTAGATGTTAATCCTAAAGGCGAGTTGATAACCATGGCCAGTTCTAAGAAGTGAAATGATCATTTTGAAGTTTTTAAAAGATAAATCTCAAAAGAAAAAGACTTGAGGGTGATGTAAAAAATGAGCTAGATACATCCTTCAACACAGGAGGGTTCAATAGAAATTGGGGCAGTAGTGCTACCTGACTTTGCTTAAGCTTCTTTCCAGCTCTCTTCTGATAGTGAAGTTCCAAGAGACTCTGCATCCAAGGTAATTAAGAATCAAGACAATGTCCCCTGCAGGCATTTCTGTCTGGTCTTTGTGGTGGGGGGAAAGAGTGATGGTATTCAGGAAGAAAGAACAGATTGTGACTTGACCTCCTTCTCCACGTGCAGCTGGGCAAGTGGCAGATACCTTTTACCCACCAGTAAAGAAATAGAACTGATTATTCTGTAGGTGGCATTTTCTTTTTCAGTGTCAAACTAATCAACGTCCTGCTGTGGTGGCAAGAGATGCTAAATTGCTGAACCTGCTGCCTTTCAGATGAGATAAAATTGAGCACCTACACTTAGGTCCATAAATAATGGAGGGTTATTTTCCCTGGGGACTGAGTTGTTGATCCTAATGTTCTCACTAACTTAGTGATTACACCAGGTCTGACTAAATTATCATTGTAATTTTAGGAGAAAAAAGCTTTGGTTCAGACAAAGCAAAAGTATATTTTAAGAAAGCACAAGTTTATACTTGAACTTGAAAGATTGCATCTCATAACCATATGCCCCAGATGCCAGAAATGGTGTCGCAGGATTAAATACTTGCCTTGCTAGATTTTAATCCTGTTTCAGTCTCATTTCTTCTTTCTATGGTCTAATTCCTTTTTGGAATGGAAATGTTTACTCTGTGTCATTGTCCATTGGATGCATGTAACTTGCTTTTTATTATGACTTTTACTTTCTTTTATAGGGGCTCACAGCCAAGAGTTCACCTTGAGTCTCAGAGGAGACTTTGGACTTTGAGACTTTTGAACAAAGCTAAAACTGTTAAGACTTAAAGAACTCTTGGAGCTATGATAAATGCATTTTGCATTCTGAAATGGGCATGAGCTTTTCAGGGGCCATGGGTGGAATGTTATGGTTAGATATACAATGTCCTCTGAACAGCTCATGTATTAATATTCAGAGTTGATATAATTAAACCATGAGGTTCATAAACTCATCAGTGGAAAAATCCATTGTAATAGATTGACAGGGTGGTAACCTAGACAGGTGGGGTAGGCTGGAGAAAGTGGGTCCCTGGGTGTGTGGCCTTAGGGACTATTTTTTTGCGGTACTGGGGATTGAACCCAGGGGCATCCTACTTCCAATCTACATCCTCAGCCATATTTTTATATTTTATTATGAAACAAGGTCTCACTAAGTAATTGAGGCTGTTCATGAACCTGTGATCCTCCTGTCTCAGCCTCCCAAGTAATGGGATTACAAGCATGCCCCACCACATCTGATGCTTTTTTTATTTTTTAATTTTTAAAAATATTCTTATTTCCTTGCTTCTGACCTCTGTTATGTGAAAGAAGAGCCCATGCTGTCTTTTTTTTTTTGGTACTGGGGGTGGAACTCAGGGGCATTCTACCTCCGAGCTACACCCCCAGCCCTATATTTTATTCTTTATTTTGAAACTGAGTCTCACTAAGTTGCGGAGTGCCTCACTAGGTAGCTGAGGCTGGCCGCGAACCCGGATCCTCCGGGCTCAGCCTCCCGAATGCTGGGATTACAAGCTTGTGCCACCACACCTGGCTCCATGCTGTCCTTTTCTCTGCTTCTTATTACCATGCCCTGAGCTTAGCAGATCCAGCCTGACATGTACTGAACCTCTGAATCTTTAGAACTGTGAGCAAATAATTCTACCTTCCTCTAAGTTGTGTGGTCAGGGTATTTGGATCATGGCAGTGAGAATGCTATCTGAGACAGAAATAATTTAAATCCAAACCATAACAGAAACATTTTCTCTTCTAAAGCAATGAAGTATCCTCTTCTCTGGTTGCCTTTGAAGTAAATTATTTAAATCTGTACTCATTTCAAGTTCTGTTGCTCAGCTTCCAAGTCTCCCTGTGGCTGATTCCTATTGAACAATCTTCCAGTTTCTTAGAATAACTCACTTTGTCAGTCTTTGTCCCAATGCTTTTGTTCCCCTCCCCACAGGCAGGTATGTATAAGAAACAATGATAATCAAAACAGCACTACTGGCATAAATACCTGTGAAAACCTCAATGAGATATCATATGTATCTGTCAGGATGGTTGTTGATGAAGTGGAGAAGCTGGAACTTTGCATAATATTGGTGGGATTGTGAAATGGTGCTATGGAAAAAAGTATGGAGTCCCTAAAAAAATTAAAATTAAAGCTACCTCAATAATCCCACTTCTGGGTATTTATCAAAAACTCTTGAAATCACTCCTATTCTTATTGTGCCACTATTCATATAGCTCAGATATATAAACAACTTAAATGTCCATCGATGGATGACTAGATAAAGAATATGTAGTATAGATCATAATAGAACACGAGTCAGCCTTAAAAAATAAGGAAATCCTGTCATTAGCAGCAACATGAAAAAACCTTGAGAACATTGTGATAAATTAAATAAGCTTGTCACAGAAAGACAAATTCTACATAATCTTACCTATATGAGATATCTAAAATGTCAAGTTGAGAAAAATCAAAGAGTAAAATGGTGGCTTCTAGCAGCTGGGGCAAAGGGAAATGGGTTATTAATAAATGGATATGAAGTTTCAATTAAGCAAGATAGAATAATCTCTAGTGATCTATAGTACAACATTATACCTATAGTCAACAATAATATTTAGTACATAAAAGTTTGATAGGAGAGTAAATCTGATGTTTCAGTGTTCTTATCACAAAATAAAATATAAATTTGCTCTAACTATATAATAATACAAATCAAAATAAGAGAAAAGATTCAACAAATATGAAATAGAGTTATCGAGTGACAGTCTCCATGAGTCTATAAGGCAAAAAACTAAGTTAATAAGGAGGTTATTTAGAAAGATCTTAATTCAAAAATGTATTTTATTAAAAATATGCATCTGCCCATATTTTTAAGGCTATAATACATAAACTAGAACCAGCTCCCATTTCTGTTGCTCTGTAAGCTAGTGTCTACTCATCCATTATGAACACATTTGTAGAAAATATGGCAAATGGCAAACTTTAAACATAACAAAAACAACAAAACAAAAAGTTGGTGATCCTATGAGCCAATTCAAACTTGATTTCCAAATACAATGTTATGGTTTGGATTTAGAATGTCTGCCTAGACCTCATGAAGGTAAGACAGTCCTGTTGGAGGTGGTTTGGTTACTGAGGGTACCTGGGGTGCGGGCTTGGGGGTTATATGGTTCCTCCTCCCTCTTGCTTCTGGCCTCCATGATGTGAGAACAGAGCACTTTTGCCAGCTCTCTCTTCTACCCTGTCATGCCCCGAGGTCTGCAGATTTCACCTGGCCTAAAATGGACTGAACCCCTGAAATCTCCAGAACTGTAATCCAATAAATCTTCCTTCCTCTAAGTTGCCATCAGATATTTTGGGTAACAGTAGTGAGAATGGTGACGGATGCACACAAGTTGTTTCCCTCAATTCAAGTAAGATTTTATTTGTTTGTTTCCCCTAACAGGTTCGCCTACTTATATTCCAGGACAGTTCACCCATAAATAATGCTGTAACATGATCCTTTGAGACTTTGGCACCTGGTTACACTGTCTACTGAGTTCCTGCCCCTCCCACTCCTGTTTTTAGTGCCCAGAAACTTCCTCTGTTGATATTTGCACTCCATGACTCCTCTAATACTGGGGAGAGTGACTGGAATACCAGCTGTTTGCTCATCCTAGGAGCACATCTTCAACACGACCCAGACTACTCCCTCCCAACCCCTTCTTCCCACCAAAGAAGATGCGCACCTCTGTCCCCAAACTGGCATCGCTACTTAATCATTCATCCTTTTGAGAGTTCCTCTAGTGGTTTTTCTCAAAACCCTTGGGAAAGCTGACCTGTGAGAATGATTAGAAACCTTGTCAATACAAATTACATCAATTTCTTTTTAATCTCTCCTTCAGTGAACAAACAAATAATGCAAGGCATTGTGGGTTTGGCTGTCTCTGAGAGCAGTTAATGTGGGCACATCTTATTACCTTAAAAACCATCCTTGTCTCTTTATCTTTTAGTGAGTTTGTCATGTTGATCAATTGAATGGATTTAGCCAAGGACTCCAGCATCGGTGTAATTTCATTTTATTATACTGTTGGTTTAGGGGTTTCTTTGTTTTTTAAATAAATCAACATTAGTATGATTTAATTTAAAATTTCAGTTGGATAGGAACATATGTACTTATGGGCCAGGAAAGTAGGCTTTATAAGCTCTTGCCAATAAGAGCATTTTTAAGAAAACAAGTGTCAGTGCTAAATTAATTTTTGATTGATAAATTCAATGGAATCTTCTTTCTTGGTAGAAAATTGAGCAAAGAAGCTTCTAAAAATTCAATCCTATGTGGTTCAATATAATACATGTCAGTATTATTTCAAAGGGTTACTACCCTTCAATGACATTTGGGCTGGGAGTGAAAAAAATCCTTCACTGTCTATGAACTTAATATATGACATTCAGGAATTCTCTTAACCTTTCTGGATATTGGCTCTCCCATTAGTACAGTGAAAGAGCTGGATGAAATTATCTCTAAAACCAATTGCTAGAAATATATGATTTTACAGTTACTATGCTTGTGATAAGAAATTGTCAATAAAATAGAGAAATACAAGTTAAGAAATCTCTAAAAGTGAATGTGAGTGACTATCCATTAATTGAAAGTTCTAGTAAAAATGATTCATATTTTGCTTGAGGAAATTATTATAATCCCAAAAGAAATGTGAGATGAATTTATTTCCAAATTGTTTTCTTTTTGACTATCCTTTGATTCATAAATTTTAAACTTTATAGTCCTTTATTAACATAATACTGATTATTTATTTATTTTGGTTTTATTAAAAGTTTTATTCCTTTTTTATTCATGCATAATAACTATACAGAATAATGTGTTTCATTGTGGTATATTCACACATGTATATAACACACTGTGGTCATATCTACCCCAGTCATCCTCATTTACCTTCCCCTCTGTCAGTGCTCTGTCAGGGATCTCCTCCTGATCCCCTTCCTCTTTTATAGTTTAATTGTGTCACGTGAGGACACAATGAGAAGTTGGCAACAAGCAATCTGAAAGAGAGCCCTCACCCAAACTTGAGCATGCTGGGACCCAGATCTCAGACTTTCAGCCTCCAGAACTGTAGGAAACAAGTATGTGTTACTTGTAGAACAGTCTACGTTAATTGGTTAGAGCAGCCCAGACTGATGGAGACATTCTTTAAACTGTTGGCAAACCGTTCTTTCCCCTTCTGAGCAAGAGTTTCTCCATTAGAATCTTCCCAGATGAAACCAAAGTAAAATGAGGCTATTAGAGTGAGTCCTAATCCAATATGGCTGGAATCCATCTATAAAGGGAAACTTGGACACCGGGACAGACACACACACACAGAGAAGATGGTATAGAGACACAGGAGAAGATGACTACCTATAAGCAGAGCCTGAGATCTGCCACCAATCCTTCCCTCACCATCCTCAGAAGAGACTGACACCTTCATTCTAGTTCTGGACTCCAGAACTGTGAGACAATAAATTTCTATTGCTAATGTCACCCAGTATACAGTTCTTTGAAGTCTTAGCAAACTAATGTGCCATGTGTTTTAGGTCATTATCAGCAAAGTGTTAAAAATTTTAAGCATGACATTTATGTTTTTCTGGCTCTATCCCTTTTTTTTTTTTTTTTTTTTTAGAAAAATCAGACTCCTTGATTTACTTGGCAATGGGTATCAGTCCTATGTGCTTTGATGATTTTCTCTTCTTTCTCCTTATATTCTCACTGTCCACCTGACATACATGCTTCAAGGTCTGTTTGGTGAGTCCTATCCTTGGTATTTCTCATTGCATTAGTAGAGTCCATGATGGGAAGTGAGAAAAGTTAGAAGATTACAGGCCACTAAGGGCAGAAGAATGGTCAAGACCTGGACATAGTCCAGCAAAATTCATGAGGAGGCTACAGTGGGATTGGATCCAAAGAACACCTTAGCCGGGCGTGGTGGCCCACGCTTGTAATCCCAGCATTCGGGAGGCTGATACCGGAGGTTCCGGGTTTGCGGCCAGCCTCAGCTACCTAGTGAGGCACTCCGCAACTTAGTGAGACTCGGTTTCAAAATAAAGAATAAAAAAAAAAATAGGGCTGGGGGTATAGCTCGGAGGTAGAATGCCCCTGAATTCAATCCCCAGTACCGCAAAGAACACCTTATCCTCAGGGCATCACTCCCTTGGTGATTTTAGAGAGAATGGAATGGCTGGTCTTGTACTCAGAGATCCCAATCTTGTCCACGCTGGCAATAAATACTATGTCATGAAATTAATTATTAAATGGTATTAAGCATGTGGAAAATCTTAATTAAAATGCATAATGACAAAGCATCTTGCATCTAATATATGTTAATTGCCTAGTATACAGCTATGCATGATTAAATGTTTTGTAGATAGGTTTTGAAAGGCTAAGACACTTATTTACATATTCATTCAGCAAGTATTTATTGAAGGAATCCTGTGTTCCAGGTATTTAAATCACTTGCAAAAAGTCATGATTGCAAAAGTTTTCTGCTGTGTACTTTTGAGTAAAGCTTGTAATCTTCTGAGCCTTGTTTTTTTTTTTTTTTTCCATTTGTATAGAAAGTCAATTGTACCAGGTTATCTGTAAAGGATCTGTAAAGGTCTAAATTTCTATGACTTTTTAATCATTTGATTCATTTCATATTCGAATAATTTTCTGTTTCCGAAGTTTGATATCTTTAACTTGTGCAGAATCCATTACTCTGATTTAAAAGTCCAAGTGTGTGGCTGATTCTTTGATCTGCTATAGGGCTGCTCACAGGCACCAGGCTGTTAAAGTTTTCTAGGTCACAGACTAAATTTGGAAAATAGCAAAATTTTAAGTAGCCACTACTTTAAGATTTAGTACCATGCTTTCTATTATCCCCAAATAGTTCTTCTTAACACACCTTCTACTTCTGAATATGTTATAAACAGTCCACTTACCTTTTCAAAATTAACAGCTATCATGAGCACATTAAAAGGGCACCGTTGTGGAGTTTGTTTTATGTTTCTTTCCATTAAAATGTATTATTTTCAACATCTTGCTGTTTTACTTCTTTTCCCTAGTGTTGAACACAATTACCACAATATTCTTATGACTCTGCTTTAAAGCTCTCCTCCTAGCTGAAAGCCACACTATATTGTTAACTCTACAAGGTCCAATAACATTTCCCTAAACATGTTGTGACTGTCACCACTGGAGAGCAGGGCTTTTAGAGGAAAATGTGGGGTTGGTTTGTAGCACATTCCTTTCTTTCCTTTCTACCTTCCTAATTTCAGATAATTATTGAGTTGAAGTTTGTTAGCTAATTGTATACATGCTGTGGCATTCAAGTACTTTCATTTATGTGGTTGACAGTAACTAGAGTTTTCTTTGATATAGGTATTTTTCTTCAGATTTGGGAGGCAAAACTGTACTCTCTCTAATTGTGATACTTGGAAGCCCAGTGTAGCTAACTAGAAATTAGTCGGTTGTACTTATTAGGGAAGAATTCTATGCACCTTGGGGAATTACATTAATTTCTTCCACCAAGATATTATCCAATGGGAACTAGACTGTGATGTCCACCAATGATGGGCAGTATTGTATCTGTAACATAGAATGAAGTCAGGGGCAGAGACATAAATCATCAGAAAAAAATATACTTGAACTCAGGTTTAGTGTCATGGTATCAAACTTTTCTAGTTCTGCTTCTCTTAGTGGTTTCAGAAAATATATAACTTTAACTTCAATTAAAAATAATTTGTCCTTTCTGGTGATGATGATCTCCTCACAAGAACATGCCTTTTGCCAATGATCTCCTTTAACCCTCTCCAGAAGAGAAGAGGAAAAACAAGAAGTGCCTGGTGCAGAGCCCCAATTCCTATTTCATGGATGTGAAATGCCCAGGATGCTACAAAATCACCACAGTCTTTAGCCATGTACAAACTGTAGTTTTGTGTGTTGGCTGTTTCACAATCCTCTGTCAGCCTACAGGAGGAAAAGCAAGGCTTACAGAAGGATGTTTCTTCAGGAGGAGCAACACTAAAAGCAGCCTAAATCAAGATGAGTGGGAAACCATCCCACTAAACATATTTTGGAGAGTGAAAGAAATAATTTGTTGGGCACACACTTGGAAAACTTTTAGCCTAGTTTGCATTGATTGATTGGTCATTATAAAATAAATTTTAGAAATTGAATTTTATTCCACTGTTACCTTCAGCAAAGCTTCACAGTATACTCTATTTTTGGTTCAAGGTGCCGTTTGGTTTGAAGGTCTATGTATAAAGACTCTTTGGTAAAGATGAAAGTTTACTAGTACATTTGTTCATCAGTTCTCCAAATTGTCCTCAGGTTCTATACATTCTGGTTTTCTTATTGAGATTTCATTTAAGGGCTGGTCATGTAGGAAAGTGTACCCCCAAGACTATGTTTTGGGAATTGAGAAAAACTAGACATTTAAAAGAAATCCAGGAGTTCGGACCACAGTTAGGTGAAAGAGCAGTAATTTAAAGAAACACCCTATGATTCTTCTTCTACTTCTTTGTTTTACAGCTGTATTGAGTTGTACTTGATATATAATAAACGGCACATATTTAAAACTTACAATTTGATCGTGAATTCATTACTTACTCTCAAAAGATTCCTCATGCCTGTATGTAACTCTCCCTCCCTCTTACCCATCTGCCCCATTCTTAAGCAACCATCAATGTGCTTGCTGCTGTTATAGACTAGATTTTCTGGCACTTTATATTGATGAGGTACAGGACCTCAAAACATGGCAATTTTGACATTCGAGAAAACAGCAGAAGCAGGAAGGTCATTTCGACCTTCCCCTCTGCCTTTATTTCCTGATGCAAGCCATAAAACCTAGCTGGCCTTCTTCTAAGGTAGGTCATAAGACCCTCATTCCAGAGGTGCCTTTCATAAAATCCTATATCTGCAGGAAAGAGCATTCTTATCCTTGAAGACACAGAGATGCTACTGGGAATCTGAACAAACAGACCTGTATTGTTTTCCCCAGTTTATACCTTTAAGTCATACCCTCTTTGACTAATTAATCATGGTTCTGCATCTAGCCTACTCTTCATCAAACCTAAGCATAAAAACATGTGGTGTTCCCTGTTTCCTTGTCTTTATTACTGAAGGCTCCCATGTCACATAAAACTTGAATAAATTTGTATGCATTTCTCTTGTTAATCTGTTTTTTTTTTAAATGTTTTTATGGGGCTTAATCATGAGCTTTTCAATGGGTGAGAAAAAGATATTATTTCCCCCAAAATAAATGGAATTAAATAGTGTATACTCATCTTTTTTTTTTTCTTGGTCTTTTTTCACTCAGAATAATTTGAGTTTCACTTGTGTTACTGTGTTCACTAATAGTTTACTGTTTTTGTTGTTGAGTCATATTCAACTGTATAGATACATTATGATTTGTTTAATCCATTCACTTATTGTAGAAATCCAGAAAGAAAGCCCTGCAGTCACAGGGAATGGATTCAGCCAATAGCTTGAATGAGCATGGGATAGCATCTTGAGCCTTAGATGAGGCTGCCCATGTCAACACTTTGAGTTCAGTTGACAGTTTCTGAGAACAGGACTCAGTTAACCTATATCAAAACCCTTGACCTGTGGGAACTATGAAATAAAAAAAATTGTGTTTGTATTAAGCATTTATGTTTGCAGAAAGTTGTTACCCAGGAGGGGCAAGAAATGCCCCCATGAGGAAGCAACACAGAAAGGAGTAGAATTCTTCAAGATGATAAAGGGCCTGTGCAAATACCTGGAGAGGGAAGGGAAGCTGCATTACTCAAGGAACTGAAAGGATGCTATTGGCTGGAGGGCAGCCAATCAGAAGGAAGATGAATCACAGTGAGGTGGGATAGGAATTCAGGCCCTATAAATTTTGAGCATTTTGTTGGGTCCAGTGAAATCTCCCAAAAGTTTTTTAACATGTGTTACAGGATGGAGAGAAGAGTATGGAGTGGCTAACATAATCAGATTTGTTTTGTTGCAAAGATTATTGTCACTGCAATTGGGAGGATGGTCTGGAAGAAGCCAATAGTGAATGTGAAAGCAAGTTCAAAATGGAATGTTGTTGTCTCCGAGAAAGAAATGGGTAGAGCGAATTTGAGTAGAACTAGTGGAAACTAGAAATGAACAAATCTGAGAAATAGGAAGAGCCTTGGAGACAGTCAACCACACACAAATGTCAGGTAGAGTTGTATGAACTGATTCAAAGCTAAAAAGATAGGTCTACACAGGAAAAAGACTCATGGACCTGTACAAGGCAACTGAAACTGTCCACATTTATGAAATAATCCAAGATATTGGATACTTCAATTCTTAGTGTTTGCAAGACAATCTTGCAAAGGAAACAGTAATCTTGCAAAGGAAGTCAGAAAATATGTCAAAAAAGACAAGAAAAGACTGTTCTAAAAAATAATTTGTCGGCCGGACGTAGTGGCACACTCTTGTAATCCCAGCATTTGGGAGGCTGAGACTGAAGGATACAGGTTCTCGGCTAGCCTCAGCTACTTAGTGAGGCACTCCGCAATTTAGGGAGACCCTCTTTCAAAATAAAGAATAAAAAATAGGGCTGGGAGTATAGCTCAGAGATAGAATGCCCCTGAGTTCATTCCCCAGTACTGAAAAAAAAATTTTTTTTGTAAAAGAAGAGAATGGTATTCAGCTAACATAAATGTTAGAAAGATAAATAATATAGAGTTTGAAGATGTCAGTTGTATTTTCAAGCTTTTTGGAAGATCCATTTTGGTGAGATAATGAAAGAGGTGAGGAAATAGAACCTTGTAATACAGACAGTATTTTGGAAAGTTTGTGAGAAAGGATCGAGAGATTAGCTTGAGGAGAAAGGAGGTCAATGAGATTTTTTGTTTGTTTGTTTTAAAACAGGAAAGATTAAGTACCAAGAAAAGATCCAGTTAGGGAGTGAATCATTATGTAATTCATTATGGCTATGCTTTTATGACTTGGTGTGACTCTTTGTCCTATGGAAAATGAGATAGTTTTTGTTAAATAGCACAGTGTTCTAACACATTAGAGCTATTCTTTTTCTTTTATTTTGGTATTTTAGTATCCTGGCTTAAATTTGAATTTAGAATAGCTCAAAAGACAGGTTTTTTTTTTACAATAAATTAGAAGATAGAGAAAGTTGCTTAGTGTGTGTTGTTATAGGTGTTCTGTGGCATGGGTTAATCAGTTTAAAAGGCAGTAACATTTAATAGCAGCCCCTTTCTCTGAATACCATCTAAGCATTTGTGATAATTATTCAGGCTCTAAAAGACAGGATTGTTGCTCCCCAGGAGCTCAAAATCTAATGGAAGAACAGATGAATAAAAGTACTAGAAGGTTTATTTGCATCCTAATGGGAAGAGAAACTGAAGGAGAATTTCTATTTCTTATAGTATCACTAAATTTCACTTTAAAAATTAGATCATTACCCTAAGAAGTCTATACAAATGTCTTTTTCTGATACATATAGGAGCTAAAGTGAAAAAGCTCTGCCATAACTTCTTTAAAATCAGTCTGTATCCATGTTATGAAATAGATTTTTAAGAAACCATGATATTTGTTTGTTAGTTGATTAGTAATCTTTATGTATGAAGTCAGTGTTAGCAGTCAGGTATTTTGTTCCAATAGGATAACCTCAATCTTCCACTTCCCCAGCCTCTATGTTCCTCTTCAAATTCCTATTACCATTCAGACAGCAGTCAGAAGTTTTCTATAAACCTTAGCCTCAGGCTATGGTTGATCTTATAAAACTGCTGAATCATTGCTCACTTTGAGTTTCAAAATAAACTTGTGACAAGTACAACAGAACATATAACTTTTAAAGCAATGAACTTGGATATTTTGAGCATCCAAAATCTAAAGTTTAAATCATAGGGAAAGAATAGATAAAGTGACTTGAAGGTTCCTGATCAACTCTGGAAGGCTGTCTAACCACTGCCATCTCAAATGCCATCCTTGTCAATGCTAGGAAGTCAAGTGAGAGTGAGATTAGCTTCTAGATCACTCACTAACTGCTCAGGAATACATGCACCAAGTATTGGTTTTGCTAGAAAAACCTTCTTGTGGCTGCTCTAATAAGTCACCTCACCTTCAACATCCAGCACGCAGCTATTAGTCATCCGGCAGAGGTGAGCAGAGTTTACAACTCAGTGGCTTTTTACTATTTTTGCAAAGTTGTGCAACCATCACCATAATCTAATTTTAGAACATTGTCATTGTCCCCTAGAAAAAAACCTTGTACCCATTAACAGTCACTTGCCCTGGCGGTTGGCAACCACCATCTTTCTATTTCTATAGATTTTTCTACTCTGCATATTACATATGAATGGTATCATGTAATACATGGTCTTTTGCACATGTTTTTTTTTTTTTTCCCACAAAATTCATTCATGCTTTAGCAGGTATCAGTTCTTCCTTTTATGCCTGAGTAATACATCATTATGTGGACAACCACTCCTTTCATCAGCTAATGGTCATCTGGGTTGTTTCCACTTTGGGGCAATTATGAATATTGCTGGTGTGAACATTTGTGTACATGTTTTTATGTGGAGATATGTTTTTATTTCTTTTGAGCGATACCTATATAACACATGAGAATTTTTGGCAGCTACAGCTGATGGCTTTAGACTTCTGTAGATTTGGTGGTTTGAAAAGTTTTAGTCTTCTATTCTCTGCATCCACATATATTCTGTGGGGTCCTCTCGATGAAAAGGGGGCCCCTACCCCGATCTCCCTGGAGCGTCTACCCCGAGAGGGGGTTCCCCGCAGAAAAGGAAGGTCGTGCCGAAATGAACACACAGCGGGGACTGAGCATCGGAGAACTCATCCGTTTATTACATGAGGGGCAAGGTGTTATATAGGGCAGAGCGAGGGGAGTGTCTTCTTGTAGGGCCAATCAGCGTAGAGGTCATCTTGATCATGCCTCTTTGGCCTAATCCAAAAGGCTGATCCTATCAATGGCTTGATCACGCTGAGGAGACATCCCTCGTCTAATCCTGGTCTC
>PVLC010000368.1:15063-53804 GCA_004027655.1 Graphiurus murinus | reverse complement strand
TCTTGCCACTCCCTCTCTGTGCCATCTTTGATGTATTTTTGGGCGGGGCTACCGCCTTCTCTCTGGGGATCTTTCCCCACAATATTCTGTACTTGGTATATTTGCTAGGGTTCTCCAAAGAAACAGAACCAATAGGATAGTCATATGAAAAGAGATTTATTATAAAGAATTGGCTCATGTGATTACAGAGGCTGAGAAATATCACAATCTGCTGTCTGCAAGCTGGTGACTCAGGAAACCCAGTGGCTAATTCCAGTCCATTTCCAAAAGCCTCAGAACTCAGGGAGCCAATGGTATAAATTCCATTGCAAGGACAAGAGATTATCAATGTCCCAGCTCAAAGCAGGCATGTGAGTCCCTCCATCCTTAGGTTTTATTTTTTTAAATCAGACCCATAGTGGATTTGAATATGATTGCTACATTAAGGAGAGATATCTACTGAGTTCATTGATTCAAATGTTTTATGTTATCTAGAAGCATCCTCATAGACACACCCAGAAATATGTTTAATCTGGGCATCCCATTGCAGTCATTAACCATCATAATGGCTAGTACTAAATCTATGCCTACTACTCAGATCTTGAAATTTTTTTTTTTTTTTTTTTTGCGGTACTAGGGATTGAACTCAGGGGTGTTCTACCTCCGAGCTACACCCCCAGCCCTATTTTTTATTCTTTATTTTGAAACCGAGTTTCACTAAGTTGCGGAGTGCCTCACTAGGTAGCTGAGGCTGGCCGCGAACCCGGATCCTCCGGTCTCAGCCTCCTGAATGCTGGGATTACAAGCGTGCGCCACCACGCCCGGCTTGAACTTTTTTTTTGTAGAAATCATTTATAAATTTGTTTCCGTCAGCATGCTCACCACTGCGATCCAAATACCTGACACGCACAACTTAGAGGAAGATTTATTTGCTTACAGGTCTGGAGATTTTTAGTTCATATATGTATAATCTTCAATCTGTGGGCTGCCAAGCAAAAGCCAAGGCTACAGGGCTTTAGGGCATCACCGAGGTAGGGAACAGAGAGAGCAACACGTCAGAGAGACACACTGCAAGCTGAGAAGGGTGCAGCCAGGACACACACTGCACCCCCCCTCCCAATTATGCCCCCCAGGGATCCACACTGGAGCAGCTTCAGCAGACACTGTAGCTGACCATGCTTCCAGGTACTCACCTCCAAAGATGGCTCCTCCTTAGCATAGCATGAAGTTTGGGGGACAGTTTAAGTCCAATCTTATAATATTCTTGGAAAATTTTTACCTGGTTCTACACTGGTAAATGTGGTCACTACACAGGAAGCAGTAAGAAGGTAATTAGAATTGACATAATTCTTAGAAGACATTTAAATAAATATGATATTAATAAATGGTTTCATTCAAAATGAATGACTACACTTGATGCAGTTCCCTCTGGATCCCACCCTCCTCCCTCCCCTTCCCTGTACATGTCGCTGAGATTGGCATTGGTAATTTCATATTTGTATATAGCATTATTTAAACTGTTATCTTCTTTAAGTCTCTATCCCCTTCCTCCCTCCCCTAAACCCCCTCTGTCACTTCATTTTCTCTTTAGACTCTACATGATTTCCTTTATTGCACAGCTTTTAATTTAATGCCGTTCCATTTATTAAATCTCATTTTAATTTCCTTGACTTTCAGGGTCTTATTGAGGACATTCCTACCAGTATGTTGGAGTGTTGGTCCTGCGCCCTCTTCTAGTAATTGCAAAATTTCTGGTCTAATTCCTAGGTCTTTTATTCATCTTGAGTTGACAGTTGTATAGGGTGAGAGGTTAGGGTTTAATTCCATTCTTCTACAAATGGATAACCAGTTTTCCTAACATTTGTTGAAAAGGCTGTATTTTCTCCAGTGGATGCTTTGGATACCTTTATAAAAAAAATCAACTGGCCATAAATCTGGGGATATGTTTCTAAATCTTCTATTTTCTTCCACTGGGCTATGTGTCTGTTTTTGTGTCAATGCCATGCTGTTTTTATCACCATAGCTCTGTAGTATAATATCAATCTATATCTCAGCATGATGTATCATTATAATACACCCATAAAAGTATAAAAAAACACAAAATGAATGACTAATCTTCATTAGTCAGCTTCCCATTACTCCAATGAAATGCCTGATACAAACTACTTATGAAGTAAAGAGAGTTATTTGGACCCAATATCTAGAGATTCAAGTCCAAAATCCACTGGTCCTATGGGTTTGGACTTCTGGTGAGGGTAGCACATCCTGGCAGGAATCCATGTAAGAGTGAGCAGTCACATCTCAAGTCAGGAAAGAGAGAGAAAGAGAGAGAGAGAGAGAGAGAGAGAGAGAGAGAGAGAGAGAGCGAGCCAGGTTCTACAGTCCTCTTTGAGGGGACATCCGCAGTGACCCAAGGGCTCCTACTTAACACCATTCTCTAAAGGTTGCACTACCTTGGTAATCAAGCCTTTAATATATGAATCTTTGGGAAACATTCAACATGTAAACCATAGCATCAGCTGGATTTCTGGAGCATGTCTTTAATCCTAGTACTTGGGATGCTGAGACAAGAGGATCATAGATACAAGGGCAGCCTTAGCAAGTAGTGAGACTCTCATCAACCTAGTGAGACCTTGTTTTAAAATAAAAATAAAGAATAGGGTTGAGAGTGCAGCTCAGAGGAAGAATGCCCCTGGGTTCAATCCATAGTATTAAAAAAAATAAAATAATAGCATCAGCCAACATTAATTTAATTTGAATAGATATTTATAAATAAAAATTGAGAAATTTTGGAAGCAGAATATTGTCGCTAATTATTAGAAAAAATATCTTAATAAGATAATGGGCTCCAGAATAGAAAGACCTAGTTTTGAGTCTCAGCTTTCTCATGTAACTATTTTGATTCAAGTAAGGTGCTTGACCTCTGCGGGCCTCAGTTTTTATCATCTCTAAAGCAAACTTAATGACAATCCTAGTCTTTTAGGACTGTTGTTGGAATTAAATGAGATAATATTTGTCAAGATTAAGTCAAGGGCTTGGTTCAAGAAATTGAAGTTATATTTATCTCAGAATGCCAAACTCTAATCAAGGCAATCAGGTATTGCCAAAAGAATTAAAAGTGCAATTTATTTGCATATAGTCTTTTTTTTTTTTTTTTTTGTGGTACTAGGGATTGAACTCAGGGGCACTCTACCTCCGAGCTACACCCCCAACCCTATTTTTTATTCTTTATTTTGAAACCGAGTCTCACTAAGTTGTGGAGTGCCTCACTAGGTAGCTGAGGCTGGCCGCAAACCCGAATCCTCCGGTCTCAGCCTTCCAAATGCTGGGATTACAAGCGTGCGCCCCCATGCCCGGCTGCATATAGTCTTTGATTTTGGAACATATTCAGTGAAAAGACATTCTACCTGTAACCTTGAAATGGCAAACCCTAACCCTACCAAAATGTGCCATTTTTTAAAATTAAAAGAGAAGAGGGTCCCTGGGTAGATATATATGTATTAGAAGAGACTAGAACCTTATGCTTGTTAAGTCAAATTATCAATTTTTAAGACCAGTCTTATTTAGAAAATCATTATCAATTATGATAAAATGCTCTTTTTGATTCCTCCAAATATGTATATAATAATGTGTGGATATGTGGATAATTCACTTGACAAGTGATAAAATTAGGTATCTGTGACTCAGGGTGTCCCCAAACTGTCAGGGCAACAGGAATTCCTGGTGTGTGCTAAACCCTTATTGCCAAGTTACACTCTGTGGAAGTAATGAGCATTTTGAAAGGGTTCTTGGGTATTGCTTGTTTCATGCAGCTCTTCACTGTGAAGACTTTGATAATCTTTTTATGTAGAAAATTTGCTATTTTTGACAATTTAATTCTGTCAGGTAACTTTGTTCATGTTTTACTGATGCCTTCTTTCAAAAACTGATGTATATATATATGAGTTGCTGAATTATTTGTTTGACTTGGTTTTTGAGATCTACCACTTTCCTTTTTTTTTTTTTTTAAACTGGTCTCAGAATTATTGGGGAATAGATTTCATGTAAAATTGTTTACTAAGAAATATATAAAATGTATACCTAGAAAAAGTTCTAGAAGAGTGCAGAATAAACTGTTGTGATAGCTAGCTCCAGAGAAGAAAGTTGAATAGCAGAAATGTGGATAGTTGCAGGGGATAAGAGAGAATGTGTGTGTGTGTGTGTGTGTGTGTGTGTGTGTGTGTGTGTGTGTGTGTGTGTGAGTGTTACTGGAGACTGAAATCAGGGGCATTGATCTACAGCCCCAGCTCTTTTTGTTTCAAAACAAGGTCTTGTTAAGTGCTGGCCTGAACCTGTACTTCTCTTGTCTCAGCCTCCCAAATAGAGAATTTTAGTTGTTTCTATATATAATTCTTTATTGCTCTTTTTGGTTTTAAAACAATGACTTGGCATTAACTTTGTAATTGAAAAAAAAAAAAAGTATGCACCTTGAGAAACTCATTTGGCTCCTTTTATGCATTCTTTCCTTTGCAGTTTAGAATGCATTTCCCTGTTTCTAGGTCACTACTTTCCCCATCTTTGCATATAAAACATCCTCCACCCCCAAAAGATATCTCTCAGACTAGACTATAGAATGCTTTTGTTATTTTCCTACAAGAAATATTTGAAAGTGAAAACACTAGAACACTGAGATTAAGTAAATACCAGTAATGGCACTAAATTCTTAAGATAGAAATTCAGTAGTGCTCATTAATCACATATTTTGTGCATCTTTATATATGAAATGTAAATACGCTTATTATGGTCGAGTGCATATGTAGTAAATGTTTAGAGTAATATGTTTCCAGAATAGGCATTTCAGCAATGAGCTATATTGTGCATTTTTGTATAGGAAATGGCCAGTCCAATCAGTGCTTATTTTACCTTTTATGACTTCCTTAAGAAATACAATAAAACAGAATATGAGTGTACCAAGGCACCCACTATCCTGCATAAATAAAATTTTAATTAAACAAGGAAATACATGATTACTTATTTTATTAATTTAGTCTTAGTTTTTGTTATTGTATTTCTTTAGGACAGTTGCTATAAATATGTGTCTGAAATATCACCATTTCTAGTAAAAGTCATGAAAAGGAACAGTTGCTAAAGAAATTGAGATATTGGAGACATTATTTGGGTAGAAATCTCATTTAGATGATGACCTTGAAACCAAACCATTAATTTTTAACTTGACTTTTTTTTTTTTTTTTTCGGTCTTTTTCTTGTCTTTTTGGCACTGGGGATTGAACCCAGGGCATTGTGCTTGCAAAGCAAGTGCTTTGCCACTGAGCTATATCCCAGCCCCAAACTATTAATTTCTAAAAACTAAAATTATGTAACTCTTTTCCTCTTAATGTCACTGTGACCGAAATACCAGACAAATATCTTAGAGGAGGAAATATTTATTTCTGCTCTTGCTTTCAGAGGATTCAATACATGTCCTGCTGTCTTTATTACTTTGGGCTTGAAGTGAGGTAGAACACCATGCTGGAAGAGTGTGGCAGAGGAGAGGGGCTCAGCTCATGGCAGCCAGGAAGCCCCTGTGGTGTTAAGTTCTGTTCTTCAGTTTTACAAGTGTGAAGTTTGAGATGCCTTTGAACATTCAAGTGGAGATGTCAGGATACACAATGGGAGATCCAGGTTGGTGAAATAGTTGAATATCATTTGTATACACATGACAATTAACGCTATGAGATGGAATAAGGTCACTTGAGGAATTAGTATAGATAGAAAAGAGAAGACTTCCAAGGACCTGTGCTGCAACATTTATAGTTTGAGGAGATAATAAAGTACCCAATAAATGAGACTAAGTAGGAGAAGTATAAGAGGGAATGTAGGTACATACAGTGTCTTGCAGGTCAAGGAAGGAAATTATTTTAAGGAGGCAAGAGTAGTCAACCATGCCAAATACCAGTAGATAAGTATTATGAGAACTGAGACATAAGCATTAGGTTTAGCAGTTTAGCAACATACAGGGTTTTTAATCTAATTTTAACTTTAAACATTTTTTGTGTATGATACTGAGAATTGAGCCCAGGGGCATTCTACCTCTTCCACACCCCCAACCCTTTTTACTTTTTGAAACGGGATCTCACTAGGTTGCTAAGAGTCTCAGTATGTTGCTAAAACTGTCCTCAAACCTGCAATCCTTCTGTCTCAGCTTCCCTGGTACTGAGATTACACATGTGCACCACCATCTCTGGCATATAAATAATATTTAAAAAATATTTTTGGGATCTTTTATTACATTATTTTGATTATAGCATCTCATAAAATTCATATTGTAATCAATGACTGAAAATGGGAAAGTGGTATTTTAAGAGGGCACAATTTGATTGGAAAGTAGAAAATGGGTGCATAATTACTGGAGACTTCAGCCCTAAGAGGTTCACCTGCCCAGTGAGCACAATTTTTACAATTATGCTGCGAACTCAAAGAAATAGCACTGATATGATAAACTGATAGGGTTCCAAAAGGGTCAAGTGATTTTTTTCACACTTTATAAGAAATAGCAGTAGGCCACTGTCTTAGAAGAAGCCTTGACCTTTGTGAAGTGACAACAAATTGCAAAGTCATAATATATTCTGCCTTAGGTTGGAATGAGGACTTTAGTGGGAAAATGTCCCTATGGGAGGAAAGACTTTCCAGAGGGAATTAGGCAAAGGGATATGTATCTTCTGTATCAGACATTTTGTGGCGGCATCCTGGGAGTAAGAGATGGGTATCATAAAACTTAAATATTCGTATAAGATGGGTTTATTAGCATCTACTATAGGTTGAATTGTATATCCCCAAAGTATGTAGAAGTCCTAATCCCCAGTGCTTCAGGATATAACCTTATTTGAAAAGGTCCCTGCAGATATAATTGGTTATGAAGAGATTACTCTATAGTAGGGTGAGCCCTTGCCCCTAAATGACTATTGTCCTTGGAGGAGAAGAGACACTGAGGAGAGCGCCACGTTGTGACAGAGACAGAGATAGAAGTGTTGCAACTGTGAGCCAAGGATCAACAAGGAGTGCCACAACCACGGGCAGCCAGCGAGAGCCAAGGAAGGAGGCTCCCCAGCAGGTTTTGGAGCAAATATAGCTCTGATGATACTTTAATTTGGGGCAAAATTCTTTTTTATTTTCTTGTTTTAAGTCACCCAATTTGTGATACTTTATTATGACAATCCCAGTTCATGAATACACACACCATCTACTGGCAAATATAAGAAAGTGTAATTTAAGAAATCTTTGTATAGTTTGGATTCCATTCTGAAAAGAAAAATGTACTAATGGGACAGCCATGGATTTGCAACTAGATAAGCTGAAGAATCCTGCAAAAGTGCTGTATTATTTAATGGAATTATTAGTATCAACTATATGATACTTTACCTACATTATCCCAGTTCCTAAATCTCCAAAATAGCCTATCAGTAATGTAGGTATTAAAGCTCCCTGTTTTAGCCAGCATTCTCACTACTGTGATGCAAAATACCTGACAACCACAACATAGAGGAAGGAAGATTTATTTGCTCACAGTTCTGGAGATTTCAGAGGGTTCAGCCTGTGTTAGGCAGGGTCACATCTGCAGAGCTCAGGATATGGCAGCAGGAGAGCAAATGATATTTTGGGGGAACATACGGTAGTGGTATCTACACAACGTATTCATGTTGAGAAATGACAAAGAATGTGCTTCAGACAATGGACTCATAATAAAGTCCACTGTAGGCACAAAATAAATTTCCATTCCTGTCTTATATTAGTGAAAATCTTTCACAATAATTTCATACCTTATTGTAAAAGATCATAATAACTAGGTGAATAAACAGGTACAACACAGAACTGGACTCATGTTCCATTCTTCTTCACTTACGAGGTGATGCTGGGCAAGAGTTTCTCTTGCTAAGCTCCAGTTTTTTCTAGTGACTACTGACAAGGTTTATGAAAGCCAAGGACATAATACTCAGAAAGCACTCATTTCAGTGTATTAGAAAGTGGACCATCACACTAAAATATTTCTATTATTACCTGTGTGATCTTAGACAAGTTACTTAACCATTGGTGCCTTAGTTTCCTTATTTGTAAAAGGGAATAATTATATTATTTATAGAGATAATTGTATGCTCCATAGAGGTGTTGTGAGGATAAAAGAAGGAATATAGTAAATTGTATTAGCCATCATTTTCACAGCTATAATCTAGAAGACTAACCATGTAACACTGAGGAAGGAAGATTTATTTGCTCATCATTTTTCTTGGAGTTATTAGGGTTCAGTCCAGGTGAGGCTGAGACTGTGGCTCTCAGGGCATGATGGCAGCAGGGAAGAAAGGAAAGAGAGAAGGGAAGAGCTCAAGGATCTGCTCTCACATCAAGGAGGCCAGGGGCAAGAGAGAGCTGAGGAGTAAGAGGAGCCACATATAATCCCCAAGGCCACAGTCCCAGGGACCCACCTGCTCCCACCACCCCCTATGGGCCTGGGCCACCACCAAGATTACAACCAAGCCTCACTTCCAACATTGTCACCCTGTTTTCATGAGAGTTGGGAGACACCCCAAATGCAAACTATTACATATATGGTCAATAAATGTAAGTTTACATTATTAATGTTATAGTTATCATGATTAGCAGCAGTATCAACATAATAGCACAGTATTATTTATTAATGTGATAAAAATGAAATCAGGGATGGGGGTGTAGCTTGGCGATAGACCACTAGCCTAGCATGCATGAAGCCCTGGGTTGGATCGCCAGCATGACACAAGCAAGATAATAATAAAATGAAATTTTATTATTCATTTAAAGTTAAAATGGGTTAAGTGTGGCTAGCTTTGTATAGGATTTTGAAAAGTTTCATGAGTAGTAATACCTAAAGTAAATTAGAGTGTGAATCAATTTATCAGGCACTTTTCCTGCTTGGTAACAGAGATGTGGTAAGATTCAAAGGCAGTGGGATTTGAGGGTAGATTCTGAAGGCATAATAAAATCAGAATAGAAGGCAAAGAAGCAAAGTGTGGAAATTGATGTACACAGCTCCTTTTTTTCTTTTTTCCTGTACTGGGTATTGAACCTAGGGGTGTTCACTTCAGAACTACATCCTCAACTCTATTTTTTTTTTTTTGCGGTACTGGGGATTGAACTCAGGGGCATTCTGCCTCCGAGCTATACCCCCAGCCCTATTTTTTATTCTTTATTTTGAAACCGAGTCTCACTAAGTTTCAGAGTGCCTCACTAGGTAGCTGAGGCTGGCCGCGAACCTGGATCCTCCGGTCTCAGCCTCCCTAATGCTGGGATTACAAGCATGCGCCACCACGCCCAGCTCTCAACTCTATTTTATTTATTTATTAAAATTTATTTTCTGTGCTGGGGATTGAACCCAGGGCCTCATGCATGCTAGACAAGCACTCTGCCCCTGAGCTACAGTCCCAACCCTATTTTATTTTATTTTTGTTTTGAAACAGGGTCTTGCTAAGTTTCTGAGGCTGGCTGCAAATCTGTGATCCTCCTGTCTCAGCCTCCCAAGTACTGGGAGTACAAGTGTACACCACCACATCAGGCATAGCTACTTTAACGTTTCTTTGGATCTTATACAAATGACTGAAAATATTGAAGGTGTTGTTTTTCATTCTTGTTCTTTCTTTGATACAAATGTAACTTTAAAAATGTTTGGGCAGGGAGTCAGCAGAAAGAGGTTGTTGATAAGAAATGGCTACCTGATTAGTCTTTTTAGTAATAAAAATGTAATAGCAAATGTACGTAAAAGGAAGAACTTGAGAAGTTTAGGCTTATGAATGATAAGATATGTTCAAAAAAAAAAGTACTAAGTTATAAAACCATTTGCCAACTAAAATGAAATATGGAATTGGACATTTGAGAAGGATATAATAAATATTAGAATTTGCATTAAACTATTGCCTTTAGTAACTTCTATTTAGTACCAAATATATTTAGGTCATTAGTAATGTGGCAAATCAAGATTATACAGACAATAAATGTGCACATTTAAAAAGGTATTCCCATCACACATACTTTTTGAAGTTGACTAAATTTGGAAATTTTTTTTTTTTTGCCATGGGTACAAAACTATTAAGATTGACTTTTTTAAGTATTCACATTCACCACATAATAAGCAACCAGGCTATAAATAATGGACCTTGAATTCCATTTAATTTTATAGACTCAGCCAAAGTAATAGGTATTTCATTTTGTAGGGTTGAGACCTTTAGAGGAGTGACTGTATGTGATATAATATGTAATTAAACTACTGTTCTGATCAAACCAAAAGAAGTACCTCTTGTGGTAAATGTATGGACAAAAATGAAGGTGATTTTGTGTTAGAACACCAGAAACAGGCAGAGGCAACATCAAATAATGTGTTATCAAAAAAAAAGACAGAAGAGGAATAAAGGAAGGAAAAGAAAGGGAAGAAAGAGGGTTTTAAGGGCTATCAAAGAGCTAGCTGACCCCAAATTAATTTTCCCATCAGTGTTTGAAATTTCTACTATTATATTCTCTTGTTTGGGTTGACATCATGCCTGGAAGATATTTTATTTTTCTAGATATATGTCAATTAAATGAGGTCATATACATGAACACATTTGCCTCTGTTAGCTATCATTTGAGTTTGCTGTCACCTGGTAAGAGAAGAGACAGAAGAGAAGGGGACACCCTACAGGAGATACCTAGGACTGGCGTGTGGAGGATTGATCCAGATGGATTACCACACAGTGCAAGACTGATCTCGTACTAATCTGAGAGGAAAGCTCGAAAGTTTGGGGATAGAAAATCAAACTGGCCAGAGGTGGAGGTTGGTATCAGTTCTATGGAAATTGTCACTGACTTGCTAATTTGCATAAAGATGATTATGTTAAAACATTTCAAGAAGGGATTTTACCAATACAATTAAGTTTGGTTAAAAAAATTGTTGAAATTGTTTAACATTACTTAGAAATTTTGAACACAGTTTAATATGCCTTGCTAGATCTAGTATCAATATAAAAAAAGTGAAACTCAAATTTCTAAGTTCAGAGTTAAATCATTATTATTTTTTTCTGTGTGAAACTCCATTTCACTTCATGCCCAAAAGTTAATTCAAGATGGATATATAGGTAAATCTAAGATTTGGTATCACAGTGTATTTAGGAGAAAAATTTGAAGTAGAGATTTCAAAGAAAATAGAAGTGGTGCACAACTATAATCTCCGTACTTGGGAAGCAGAGACAGGAGGATCACAGGTTCTAGACCAGTGTAGTGCCTTGTAGCTTAGCAAAACCCTATTTCTTTTTTTTTTTTTTTTTTTTTTTTTTTTTTTTTTTTTTTTGCGGTACTGGGGATTGAACTCAGAGGCATTTTACCTCCGAGCTACACCCCCAGCCCTATTTTTTTTTTTTTTATTCTTTATTTTGAAACCGAGTCTCACTAAGTTGCGGAGTGCCTCACTAGGTAGCTGAGGCTGGCTGCGAACCCGGATCCTCCGGTCTCAGGCCCCCGAATGCTGGGATTACAAGCGTGTGCCACCACGCCCAGCCAGCAAAACCCTATTTCAAAATTAGAAAATGAAAAGATTGGGGATGAAGAGAGTATAGCTTAGAGTTAGAAAGCCCCTGTGTTCAATTTCAAGTGTCAACAAAAAGAGACAAACCACAGATTGGGAAAAGTATCTGTAGGATATATTTCATATGTATAAATAAAGAAATGTGTATCAACTCTGCTCCCATTCTGAGGAGCAGAACTCAGTCTCGCTGTCTATCTTACTACAAATCAACCCGGGAAACATCGGCCTGAACACTAGGCATAGGAAATATAAGCAACACATACAGCATTTTGTATTACATAAAAGAGTTATAATAGTAGTGAGAGATTAGCAATGAAAATACAAAAATTCAATAAAGATATGGAAATACAGTTACTTTAAAAAGATCAGATACAAATGACTAATAAACACAAGACAAAGTGTTTAACACTGCTAGTTGTCAGAGAAATACAAATAAAATAACAATGAGATACCATTACAAACCCACTGAAATGATTAAACTATGAAAAGAAAAAAGCAAAAAGCAAAAAAAAAAAACCCTTGGTAACCATAAATATTGGCAGGGCTATGGGGCAACCCAAACTCTCATACATTACTGATAAGGGTGTTATAGTTTCCCTTGGTTGTTGTCTCCCTGAAAGATAGGGTAGATTCACAGGAAGGTCACAGAGCTGGTTAGTCTGGGAGTGGAGTAAAGGTGAGACAGGGCAAAAAAGGGCTCCAGTTTGTCACATGGTCTCTTTTTATATCGTCTCAAAATTCCACCCTTTTTTTTTTTTTTTTTTTTTTTTTTGCGGTACTGGGGATTGAACTCAGAGGCATTCTACCTCCGAGCTATACCCCCAGCCCTATTTTTTATTCTTTATTTTGAACCAGAGTCTCACTAAGTTGCGGAGTGCCTCACTAGGTAGCTGAGGCTGGCCGTGAACCCGGATCCTCCTGTCTCAGCCTCCCGAATGCTGGGATTACAAGCGTGCGCCACCAAGCCCGGCTTCCACCCCTTTTTATGTATAGTAATTTGGGTTTAAAGTCATGGCCTAGTGCGACTGTGCACAATTGCATCATGTGGGAAATCTAAAGCTCAATGTAACAGGCTGGAAGTCTCTGACCACAGGTAGGAGGAGCAATTCCTGTATTTCCTTTCTGGAAGGCTTCTCTCTGTCCTTCTTTTCTGCCCTGTTTATTCCTATGTAGCTATCTAGCAAGAATATAAAATGGTCTAATCATTTTAGAGAGTTATTTGTTAATTTTAAAGTTAAATTATAAGCATACTCAATGACTCAGCATATTATGAATACCTACTTGAGATATTCACTAAATAGAATTGAAAACACAAGTCCACAAAAAACTTGTGCAAGAATATTCATTTTAGCCTTATTCATCACAACCCCAAACTGATAACAAATAAAATGTCCATTATCATCTTAGTGGATCAAAAAATTGTGGTATAGTGATCCAATAGAATATTATATTATAGAGCAAAGAAAAAACACCAATTACTGCAGGCGACAACATGAAATGCTCTATGTGCTTCCTACACACTAATTATATGTCAACAGAAAAGAGTTCTCAAATGAATTTTTATATATTGAAATCTTAACAGATACCAGGCACTCTGCTGGTGCCTTTATAAGTGATATATATGAACAAATTTAACAGTCCTTGTGGGATAGGTATTTCTCCCTTTATTTTAACATATGAGGAAGTCAAAACTCTATAGATTAACTCCATGCAACTCATATGAATGGCAAATGAGAGAAAAGATATTTAAACCGAGGTCTGATGTCGAAACACACTTTTCCTAAAGTGCCACCCTTTCATAAGCTATACCTCTTTACAGCCCTTTAAGACAAAATAAACAGATTTGAGAAATTGTGGATGCAAAAGATGGAGCTATGAAGAATATGATTCAAAAGACTGTGACCTGATGTCTGAAATTTTGTTTGTAAGAACTTTGTGCAATACAGAGAAGCACAAAAGGACTCTGAGTATAATACCCAACTCACACAATGCCTACTATCTAAACTCTTTGAATGTGAACTATTTTAAGAAGCTAAGTTATTTGGTGCATATGCCTGTTAGAATAAATCACTTTATAATCCTTTCTTTTGATAGAATTACAACTGTCAAAAATGTTCAGACTGAAAAGGTATTCTTTCCTCCTCTATTGTTCCCTGCTAAAATAGCACTTTTCTAAGAGAAAGCAGCTATAGAAACATGGAGAATAAATATGACTTTAAAAAAGACAGCCTAAATAATGCTGGAGTAAATGATATGGCTACAGAAGTTCTCAGAAGGTATTTGTGTAAATGAGTTTTCTCTTTTTTTTTCAGCTTCCCTTGCTGTTTGTCACAGTACTAATTTTTTTTTCCTACTGAAGATTCATTTATTTTAAGATTTGATAATGTTTTGCTCCCATGAATACCACATTTAAATGCAAATACCTTTTGAAATAGTCTAACCTGCAAGCTTTATCAGTGAAAACATGAGTTTGTGGATCAGGAAGTAGAAAACAGATGTCAAGTATGGTAGTCAAGATAGGATGGGTTATGCTGTAGTAATCTATATATTCTAACAACCCTCAGATTTTACACACCTAGGTTTGGTTCTCGCTCACAGAGTTTCTAAATATTATTCAGGTTACTCTCCAGATACCTCTTGTCTGTTTGGTAATACAGGTATCTGTTGTGCTTCTGTCTTTCTGTTTTGCCTTATCAAGACATGGCATCCATAGTTTCTGCCAAAGAAATGGGCATCACTTCTGTTCCCATATTGATTAGCAGAACTCAGTCTTGCTGTCCATCTTATTAAAAATCAAACTGGAAAACATCTGTCTGTATGTTAGGCATAGAAAAGAATGCAACAAACAACAAACACATAACATTGTGTATGCCATAATAGAGTTATCATAACAGTGAGAAATTAGCAACATTACAAATGCAAGTTTAGCCAATTTCAGAAAACATCTAGGATGTCCCACCCGTATAAAAATGTAAAAACTTGAAACCACAGCAATCTCATTCCTCATACATACTAATTCAGTGTTTTCTGTAAATTTCATGCTTATATCTGCTCCTTTGGAACATGGAACAGGACTTTTACATAAGATGCAAAAGAAAGACAAACAAGACTATGAATAAGCTATAGTTTTAATTGGCATCCATTTTATTTAAATTTTCTTAATAGGAGAGAGATTTTTTTTAAGTCTTCTCATCATGACTCACAATTATGAGGAAATGCGCCACTGAGAAATCAAGGGATAGAGAAGGGAATTTTGTATTTACTTGAAAATTATCCTTATGGAAATTGAACCATACATTTCATAACATTCTGAAATCAAAAGGGAAATCAAAACTTACCTTAAAAACAAATGAAAATGGAAGAACAACATACTGAAACATGAAATACAGCTCTAAGAGGGAAGTTTATAGTAATAAGCACCTACACTAAGAAACAATAAAGAACTTAAATAAATAAGCCAACTTTAAACCTGCAGGAACTAAAAAGAGGAAAGCATGTGAAATTTAATGTTAGCAAAGGGAGGAAATAATGATCACAACAGAAATAAATGAAGTAGACTACAAAACAATAGAAAAGATAAACAGAAATAAGTTGGTTTTTTGAAAAGATGAAATTGGCAAACTTTTAGCTAGATGAAAGTAAAAAAGAGGAGAGATTCAGAAAATTAAAATTATAAATGAAAAGGGAGAATCAGAACTAATACCACAGAAATAAGAGAGTACTGTTAGCAATTATTTGCCAACAAAGTAAATAACCTAGAAGAAATGGGTAAATTCCCAGAAATATACACCCCACTAAGACTGAATCATAAAGAAATAAAAAAATCTTAACAGATAACAAGGAGATTGGATCAGTGACTGAAAACCCCTAACAAAGAAAGGTCCAGGACTTGATAGTTTCATGGTGAATTCTATCAAACATTTAAAGAAGAATTAACACCAACCATCTCAACTCTTCCAAAGAATTGTAGAGGAGGGAACACTTCCAAACTCATTTTTTAAGACCAGCATTACCCTGATACCAAAGTTGGAAAAGCATACTACAAGTAAAGAAACTGCCGACCATCTTGATGAGGACAAATGCAGAAATACTCAACAAAATTCTAGCTAAATAACTTCAAGAACACATTTAAAAAGTCACACACCCTGGCCCATGGAATGTAAGGATGATTTGACATGAGCAAATAAATAAATATGAGAAATCACATTGATGGAACAAAAGATAAAAAATGTCTTATGGTAATCTCAGTAGATGCAGAAAAGGCATTTGACAAAAATCAAAATCTTTTTTTTTTTTTTGGGAACTGGGGATTGAACTCAGGGGCATTCTACCTCCAAGCTATACCTCCAACCCTATTTTTTTATTCTTTATTTTGAAACAGGGTCTCACTAAGTTTTGGAGTGCCTCACTAGGTAGCTGAGGCTAGCCGTGAACCCGGATCCTCTGGTCTCAGCCTCCCGAATGCTGGGATTACAAGCGTGTGCCACCACACCAGCCTCAAAATCTTTTAATGATAAAAATACTTTCAAAAAATTAGGTATAGAAGTAATGTGACTCCCCATAATAGAGGCCATATACGAGAAACCCATAGTGAACACCAAACTCAGTAGTGAGAACTAAAAACTTTTTCTCTAAGATCACGAGCAAGATACTTCTGATCAGTATAGCAGTGGAAATTCTACGTAGAGCAATGAAGAGAAAAAAAGATTCCAAACTGGAAAGGAAGAAGTAAAATTGTCTCCGCAGGTGACGTGATCTTATGTATAAAAAACTATAAAGACTTCACCCAAAATTTAAAAAAACTATTAGAACTTATAATTCAGTAAAATTATTGATTTTATAATCAACATACTACAAATCAGTAGTATTTCTATACATTAACAACAAACCATTCAACAAAGAAGTCAGGGAAATAATCTCATTTACAGCAGTTTCAAGATAATACTTATGAATAAATTTAACCAAGGATGTGAAAGATCTGTACACTGAAAACTATGAAATATTGAAAGAAATTGAAGAAGGCAGAAACAAATGCAAATATGTTCCATATTTATGGATTTAAAGAATTAATATTAACGTGTTCATAGTGTCTTAACTGATCGACAGATTTAGTGCAACCAAGATAAAAATTTCAATGACATTTCCCACAGAAATGATAAAATGTCCTAAACTTCATATAGAATAATAAAATACATTGAACAGCAAAAACAATTTTGAGTAAGATGAACAAAGCTGTAAGTTCCACACTACCGGATTTCAAAATATACTTCTAAGCTATAGTAACTGAAACAGCATGATATTATCATAAAATTTACTGATAGAATAGAAAGTCCAGAAATAAATTATGCATGTATAGCCAATTGATCTTCAACAAAGGTGCAAAGAATGGGTAAAGGACAGACTCTTCAGTAAATGTTTGTGGGAAAACTGGATATCCACATGCAGAAGTATAAAATCAGATACTTACATCATACACAAAAGTTAACTCAAAATGGATTAAAATTTAAATGTAAGACCTGAAACCATAAAACTACTAGAATTTCTCTTGACATTGATCTGGACAATGATTTTTCAGATATGATCTCAAAAGCATAGATGCTCAAGCAAAAATAAACAAGGGATTATATCAAACTAAAATCTTCGTAGCAAAGAAAAAAATCAATGGAGTGAAGAGACAATCTATAGAATGGAAGACAATATTTGCACACCATTCATGTGACAAGTTGATATCTGAAATATATAATGAGCTCAGACTATTAATTACCAAAATATCAACAACAACAACAAAAACAATTAAAACATAGGCAACAGAACTGAGCAGACATCGAGGTTGGAGAATGAGAAAAGATGTTTAACATGACTATCAGAGACATGCAAAGCTACAAGGAGACATCACTTAACTCAGCAAAGATGGCTTTTTTTCTCCCTTGTATTCAGAAAAACAAAGATAACAAATGAGGATAGGGAGAAAAGGAAACCTTTGTGTGCTGTTGGTGGAAATGTAAATTAGAATTCCATGCTATTAGCCGGGTGTGGTGGCGCACGCTTGTAATCCCAGCATTTGGGAGGCTGAGACAGGAGGATCTGGGTTCGTGGCCAGCCTCAGCTACCTAGTGAGGCACTTTGCAATTTAGTGAGACCCGGTTTCAAAATAAAGAATAAAAAATAGGGCTGGGGGTATAGCTCGGAGATAGAAAAAAAAAAAAAAATTCCATGTTATTATGAAAGAGTATGCGGTTTCCCAAAAACTTGAAAATAGAACTACCGTATGATCCAGAAATCCCACTTTTTGTATATATTTAAAAGAAGTGAAATCAGTGTGTCAAGGAAGCTCTGCATGTTCATTGTAGCATTATTTACAATAGTCAAGATACAGAAGCAACCAAAGTGTCCACTGACATATGAATGAATAAAGAAAATATGACACACATATACACAGACACACACACAGATACACCCATATCCACCAGAATAGCATTCAGCCTTTAGAAAAAGGAAATTTTGTCACTTGCAACAACATACATAAAGCTGAGCTAAGAGAGAGAGAGAGAGAAAAAAAAAAAGCCTGGCAAAGAAAGACAAACAAATTGCCTGTAATTCTAATACTTGCAAGGCTGAGACAGGAGGATTGCAGGTTTGAGGTCAGTGCACAGTAACTTAGCAAGACCTTGCTACAGAATAAAAAATAAAAAGGGCTGGGGGTGTAGCTCAGAGGTAGAATGCCCCTGGGTTCAATCCCCAGTACCACAAAAAGTAAAAAATAAAAAATAGAAAGACAAATAATTTCATAGTTTCACTTATATCTGCAATCTAATGAGTCAAACTCATAGAAGCAGAATTGAATGATGGTTGCCAGGGTTAGGGGTGAGGTTGGGGCGTTACGAGATCTTAGTCAAAGGGTAAGGTTTCAGTTAGATAGTATGAGTAAATTCAGGATATCTATTGTACAGCATGGTAACTGTGTTTAATAATAACATATTTTGTACTTGAAAATTGCTAAGAATAGATTTTAGATGTTCTTACAACAAAAATGTGTGAGATGAATACATCAATTATTCTGATTTAACCATTTCATAATGTATATTATATCAAAACTCAAGTACATACTGTAAACATATACAATTTTTCTTGTCATCTGCATCTTAATATAAACATAAATTTTAAGAAGAAGTGCTATATTTAAGGAAAAATATCTTTATAAGGCATCACTATCACTAAAGAGAAAGACTTAAGCAAATACCTCTACTGAGCTCTGGAATATCTTTTCATTAAGACAAGGAGATAAAAAAAATTTCGTCATAGAAACAGATTTCGACAGGCTAATTTTGCCATTCTTACAGACAATACTGTCATATACCATCTTATATAAGAATTGACTGTCATCAACTCAATTTAGTAAGATGTTTGCAATAATTACTGCTGACATGATCACAAACATCAACATGTTTGACAAATATTTAATAAATGAAGGTATTAAAATAAGTGATTTTTATTATATTTCCTTGAAATTGGATAAGTATAGTAAAATGCCAGATGGTCTTCATTACCAGAGAAGTCAATTGACAGGTAATAAATAATTTTTACAAAATGACTGAATCCAAAACAACCTCAGAGTAACAAATTAGTGTTGGAAATTTTATGAGCTGAGCAACACATTGTTCCTGAAGTCATTGCTTTCTGAGTATGATCCTTAAATAATACTTATTAATGGTTAAGGAAATGACTTCAAGATAAAATGGAGAGGTTGATATATGCTATGAATGAAAACCAAAGCAAACTGTGAAAACCTTCATCACAACAACAGCAAAAACCAACTTTTGATTTCTTCTAATCATATCCATTTGATTGTCAAATATCTGTGAGAAACGATCTTTTATTCCATGTCAATGAGATGGAAAATTTCAGTCACATGGGGTGCTCATTTCAGGATGCATGGTTTTGATAATTTTGATCCCCTTCTCTTTCCTTTTGTCTTGGTGACCATGATGCAATAATCTGTAAGAATAGGGAGATGATGAGGCTGAATGGAGCAGCTGTGTGATTGACCGGTGCAGTGGTCAGGATCCAGAGGACTGAATCAGCTAACTGGGGTGAGGATTAGCACCCGGGAATGCTCCACCACAACATGACACGTCCTGCAACTCAGCCTCAGAAACTTGAGACTGTGCAGTGAGCTTGACTTGGAGTGAGGGTGACTTCCTGAAGAAAAGAGAAAATTAGAGAGAAAAAGGCTTGATTAGAAGCACTATGATTAGGACCATGATGACCACAGTTCTCACAGATGGGTAAAAAGGATTTGATCCTGGTTGTTGTTGTTGTTGTTATTATTATTATTATTATTATTATTATTATTATTATTATTATTACATTTCTAACAGATGTGTGGACTTGGCAGATGCAGCTGAGACTCTCCTCAGCAATTACCCTTGTTCAATTTAAATCTAGTCTCTTTACAGCCTTAGCAATTTAAGTGTATTGAATTTAAGTGTATTGAATAAGATTATTAAAAGAAAAAGATAAGCCAGGCGTGGTGGCGCACGCTTGTAATCCCAGCATTCGGGAGGCTGAGACAGGAGAATCTGGGTTCATGGCCAGCCTCAGCTACCTAGTGAGGCACTCCGCAACTTAGTGAGACTCGGTTTCAAAATAAAGAATAAAAAATAGGGCTTGGGGGTATAGCTTGGAGGTAGAACGTCCCTGAGTTCAATCCCCAGTACCGCAAAAAGAAAAAAAAAAAAGAAAAAGATACATCATACTTGAGAATACTATGGCATATGTTTGTTTAAGGTTATGGGGAAAAGTGTGGCAAAAATATTTTCCAAAATAGTACATATCTAAAATTGAGCCAAAAGCAGTTCATCTTTCATCTTCTTATTAAGAAGTTAATGCTCAGCACATAATTAGGCTCAGTTGGGTTATTTCAGGTCCAGCACTTCCTAAGAAAAACCCAAACATACAACTTTCTCTATTATGAATACCATACATTTCATAATTAAAGAACTCACCTACTGCAATTAAGGTCAGACCAGCAAATATATATATATAAAAGCAATTATTTGTTACTGCAACCTGGTCTCAGAAACTTGAGATTGCACAATGAGCTCAATTTAAAGCAAGGGTGCCTTCCTGAAAGAAAGAGAAAATTAGAGAGAAAGGGAGGAAAAGGGCTTGATGATTAGAAACACTATGATTAGGATCATGATAGCCACAGTTTACACTGATGGGTAAAACAGTTTTGGTCCTTGTTTTTTATTATTATTAATATATTTTTTATGGTGGAGAAGGAGGAAGTGTTTAGATTTGGGAGTCAGTTAAAGGAGACAGTGGTGTTAGCAAATCTCAATTTTGCCTTTTTAACTTTTTTCTAAGTATATGCTTTTTCAGTATAATTTTAGGAATACAAAGGACTGATCCCGTAAAAGCTCATTCAGATGTTTTAATCCTAAACACATACTTTCTATATCTGGCCAAAATCTAATCTATGTTGAGACTGAGTTTTTAACATAAGGGAGTAAACTCCCAGAGATTAGAATGTTTTTAGCACAGAGATGAGGTTTTAAGGTAGAACTAGCCTATGTTTTCAGCACCATTTTCTTAAATTTGAGAAATAAAAATTTCTAGAATTGGTTACAGAAGAGCAGCTTGTCTATGAACAAAGTCGTGATCGTTTCTCAAATCTCCAAATATTATTTGTAAATGAAACAGAAAAGAGGAAGCCCGGCCTGGTGGCGCACGCTTGTAATCCCAGCATTTGGGAGGCTGAGACTGGAGGATCCGGGTTCGAGGCCAGCCTCAGCTACTTAGTGAGGCACTCCACAACTTAGCGAGACCCGGTTTCAAAATAAAGAATAAAATATAGGGCTGGGGGTATAGCTCGAAGGTAGAATGCCCCTGAGTTCAAACCCTAGTACCGCAAAAAAAAAAAAAAAAAAAAAAAAAGAAACAGAAAAGAGGAAATGGCTTTATCTTTTTAAATAAACTCTTACATATAATAAATTTTCTGTTGGCACAAAGTTGTCCTATCTTCTAGAATCATTCATTCTTCCCCTAACAAACATTTATTGAAAATTAATATGCTAATCTACACTAAGCACCAGAATCCATCTTTATGGCAGCGAGAAGGGGCTCCGGGTAAGATGGGAGGGGCAACCGGTGAGGAAGCTTTGTATCATCATGGGCCATGTTATGAGTTATTTGGTTTTGTTTCAGCTTTCGCTCTTGCTTGGTATGCCAGGAACACTGGAACATTGTTTAAATATATCCTTTTTAAGGAAGTACTGCAATCAGATCTGAGTTTTGAAAATCACTTGGCTGAGGCTGAGAGAACTCGCTGTCAGGTAAGGAGGGTGCACAGAGGAAGGGCATTTGGAGAGTTATAAGTGGGAGGGAGATGTTGCCTGCTTGGGCTAGGCTGGTGGGAGTGGAGGCAGAGGAAAAGGATAGAATTGATAATGACTCAAGAAACCCATCTGTAGGCTCTGGTGCGAGAGGACCAGAGGGTGATGCCAAGGTGCGTGTGATTCAGGGGAGTTCTGGCAGGTGAAGGTTGGAGGTGAGTGTGAGCAAGGAGTATCATGAGTCTGGATGCAGACCCCCAGGTGTCCTGGTACCTTTCAAGGATCCAAGAAGGAATTCAAAGTGGGAATTTCTTTATACTCATCTGGAATTGAGAGGAGTAATCTGGACCATAATTAAATTTAAGAATCAAATCCTATACACTGTGCTCAGAGCAGTGAGGATGAATGACACAGTCCATGGGGTGAGGAGAGAGGCAATTTGGAACCAAGTCTGAGGAGAAGCAGAGAGAGACTTAGGGGAAAAGTTTCATTCACTGGAAACCAAGAGAAAACAGTACTTTTATTTTTTTTTTTTAGAATTTTATTGGTGCAATTTAAGTATACATCATAGTGAGGTTCAAAGTGATCAGTGCGTCAAGTGTATCTGAGAAGTTAAGACTTAATATATTATGTCTGCTAGAGCCAGCGTGATGGCTCACTGTAATCCTAGTACTTGGAAGGCTAAAACAGGAAGATTGTAGGTTCAAGGCTAGCCTCAGCAAGTAGTGAGACTCAGCAACCTAATGGGACCTCGTTTCAAAATAAAAATAAAATAGGGCTGGGGGTATAGCTCAGAGGTAGAATGCTGCTGGGTTGAATCTTCAGTATCCCCCCCAAAAAATAACAGTAGTGCCCACTGGGCTTAATAAAACATAGTCCATTCATAACTGTAGGGAGAGGTAGAAAGAGATTTGTATATGAAATATGTTGTTGAATGTGATCAATTCTAAGCTTCCTTTCAACTGTAAGATGGTTCAAATTTGTGCCTGGAAGGAAACATTTCAAAGTTATCTTCTAATAAGATCATTACTTCACCTGTTCCCTTGAAAACTATTTTCTAAATCGGAGACAATATATATTGGAAAAAATGCCTAAGAATATTCATAACTTTTCAAAGACACTGGTCAAATGGAAATATTTATATCTTTCTTTCATATAAATGTGGTCTCTTTAGTCGGCTACCTCCTGACCCTCCTCTCCACAGTAATTTACACAATGTTCAAATTGTAATCTTGAAACTGATTCTAAGCATCTCCACTCTTTCTCTAATCTGGGAAATCAATGGGGTTTTAGAAATTCCAGGCACTGGACTAAATTACAGTTCTTCAGAAGTGAGAGATACTTTCCTAGTGATGCATTTATCTGAGGCTTGGGAAATCCTAATAACCTTTTGGACGTCGTGGGAGATTGTTTGCCAGTGCTAAATGGCAGCTGCGGTCTATTCTTAGCTTGGTAACTGATTCGTGGGCTGATTTGCAACATAGCTCCCATCATGCTCTATGCTGTAATTTCCCTGCCTGTAAAATGTATTACATGGTTCTCCCTGCAGAGTTCTGTGGATGGAGTCCTATCAGCGATAGTCATATGCAAATTGTTACAACAATTCAAAATCTTTCTTAAAACATAATTATCTATAATCCTCTTCTCTGGGCTGCATTCCTTTCAGGTGGCTGGGCTATAACTGCTCTCTATGGCTGGTGCAAACCACTCTTAGAATTTCTGGTTCCCCAGTTCAACCAGGTGTCCTTATAGGTAAATGATTGCCATCTCTTCCCACTGAGCCATACTTGAATATCACAGCCTGAACTTGCTGTGTGAATAGCAAGCAGATGATGGGAGCTGCCTTTCACTCCTCCATCTGTGCTGTGGCTGTTGCCCTCAAAGAAACTGAGGCTGAGCAGACAGAGAAGGAGGCTTGCATGGGTCTCCCTCTCTCCTTCTCGGTTGCTCCATAATTCCTCCCAGCAGTGCTCTCTCCCATCCTCAGCAGCTTTTGCTCCCACAACTTGCAGAGTGACCTCTTGCTCCTTAAGTTAATAGTCTGCCCTCAGAGTCAGTGTTGCTTCACAGTGACATTTAATGACCCTGATCCCTGGGTCTCTCCCACAGTTCTAATGGGAGGCTTGCTCTAACCTACTCTATTTGTTGATCTTGGCACCTCCCCAAAAGCTGCTGTTGCTAGCAGCCTGTGCAGGGTCTCCAGCAGCCTGTGGTCACTTCTTGGTAATTTTAGGTGAATCTTTAACCAGTTAGGCACCTCAAAATCACTCTTAGTCATATCTGAGGGTCATTGTGGAAAAAGGTTTTCCTGAGCTGTTGAAATGGCTTTAATGGCTACATTCTCTCAACAATGGTTCTTCCGAGCTACTCACCTAAACTCATCCTCACTGGGCAAGGTGGTGCATATCTCTAATCCTAGTATTTGGAAGGCTGAGACAGGAGAATTGCAGATTCCAGACCAACTTCAGCAATTTAGCAAGACTCTCACAACATAATGAGACCCTATTTCAAAATAAATAAAAAGGGTAAAATGAGCTGGGGGTGTAGCTTAGATGTAGAATGCCCCTGGCTCAATCCCCAGTACCATACATATGAGAGAGAGAGAGAGAGAGAGAGAGAGAGAGAGAGAGAGAGAGAGAGAGAGACTCATCATACTTGCTACATAACCACTCTGCTGGCTTCCCTTTATATTATGTTTACCTGTGTCCTAAAATTGATTGACTCAGGGCATGCTAAGCTTTGGAAATGGTTCATATGTGTCCTCTAAGGATTCGTGGGCTGGAAGCTTGGCCCCCAGTTTCATGATGTTAAAGAGTAGTGAACCTTTGAGAGGTGAGACCTTGGGAGGTAATTAGGTTGTGGAGGATATCATCTTTGGAAGAAATAAATGCTGGAGTTCTCACAAGAGTGGATTGTTATAAAGTGGGATACCCACATGCTTGGTCCCTTCAGTACATGGTTGTTTCCTTTTTTGCTTCTTACCTATGTTATGATGTAGGCAGGGGACCCTCAACAAACCCTGAGCAGAAAGGGCTATCTGATCTGAATAAACCTCCTTACTTTATAAAGTACTCAGCTTCATATATTTTATCAGAGCAACAGAAATAAGATCAAGACAGAGGAAGTTTTCTTTACCATTACTATTCCCTCAGAGGCAGAGTCCATAAAATTTCCAGTCAGTGCCTCAACTTAATATAGAGGCTTCTTGAAAACTGTTCCTTCAAGAGTACCTGCTGCACAGATCATCTGGCAACATTATGTGATGCAACTTAGGAATAGCTCTGGATATCTCCCAGCACATACAAGGGATGTAGCAGGGTATGGTAGCTATGAGCATGGAATCTGTCATCAGAATAGGCTGTACTAAGATCTTACCTCTTTCGCATACTGACCATGTAACTCTGGGCAAGCGACTTTATCATCCCATATCCTAGTATCATCCTCTGTAAAGTGAGGTGATACTAACACCAATTTTACATGGATACTATAGGTTCTTGACCTATAGTAAGTGATTCATAAATTTTAATGTTGTTGTAGACTTTCTCATACTAGTCTTAGATGACAGAGAAAATAGAATTTTTATAATTCTAACACTGTTCTGATCTTCCTCAGGAGTTCCCAAATGAACCTAATGAGCCAACCTGGTAATGTTAGTGGAGTGCAACTTAAAAAGACCCCTTGTGGAATGCTTGGTCCCCTTGAACAAAAGCAACCAATCTCTCAGATTTCCATCTTCCTTGGTCGGCAGTCCTACAAGATGGCATCAGAGATCTGAAGGTGGTGAAATTAACAGTATCCTAATCACAGCAGAGAAGAAAGGGTCTGAAGATCTCTGTAACATCCTTGTACTTTTTCCTGGTCTCCATGGTGATGACTTTCTGTCCTCTGCTCTCCTGTTGGCATCTTAGTTCAGGTCTAGGTATTGCTGGCCTTTCTCTTGGCTTCATTGCTTCCATGTGGAGCATACCCAATGATTCCACCTACTCTGGGAACTTCCTGTACTCTGGACATCCCCCACCCCTTCCAATGACCAGGAAGAGGGTCCTACATGTCTTCCTTCCCCTTGATATTTTATAAGGACAGATGTTTCTTTTATTCCCGCTGGATCCAGTTTGCCTTGTTCACCATGTTAGCCAAATGACTAAAATAGAATGTTGGATTGGGTAGAAGTATAAGAATGAGATTAATTTATTGGTAAAGCCCAAACTGGGAAGTATTCCAAAATACTATACTTTTAACATTCTCTTCCTACTAAACTTGATACTCTCTTCCAATATCCCATGCTGAATTTTCAGGAAGGTGGATCTCAGGTCTCCGAATCAGATCTGTTTCCTTATGCCAGATTGGACCAGATAATCTTGGATATCAAGGGGCAAGTCCTGTTCCCTTCTTTAGCCCTCCTGATATTCCAGGCCTTGGTTTTCTTCTAGCACTGGGCCCATTGCTCTTCCTGCTGGATAAAGGGAGAGTCAGGAAGAAATCTCCTGGGCTCTACCAGTGGGGAAGGAAATGGCATCTCAAGAAAGCTGAAGCCAAAGTTCCTAGGGGCAGGAACTGAAATCTGGCTTCTATCTCCTGCCAGGCCTTCCTCTCCCCCCGCCCCCCCCCTCCTGTCTCTGGATTGAGGCAGAAATGATTGAATTGAGCTGGGTATGACCTTGGTTTCTATGTTAACTGTGGGCTTTCTTTCTGGGTTGACTAACAAGTCTCTTCAAATTTTTAGTGGTTTTTAACTTATGTCTCAAGTTTTTCATCTCTTGAGTACAAGAGGAGAGATTAAAGGTGATTTTCATTATCTTTCTCTTTTTTCAGCTGACTACCCCATATCTATCTGAGAATTCTGTTTTGTCAGAAGAGCTACTGCCCAGGTCACAAGGTGACTAAGTATAGATTTGAAATCAGTGGAAGTGCATCACCACGCTTTGCAATCCCTGCTCTTCCCCAAGTCCAGGGATTTATTATTCCTTGCTCTTCCTCTTTGATTTTTCCCATATGTTCAAGAGTATACAGGTAAAAACTGAGGTCAAACATTTATCAGTACTCGGACAAATGGGTACTTCACTTGGCTTCCTCATGAAAAATTGCTCAGACCTGGAACAAATTTTGAAAGTCAACTGCAACTTAGCCCATTTGTGAAAGTCCAAGGGGTTCCCTGTCCGACAAGTTTAACAGAGCTCCTAAAAATACCGGAGAATTTTTATTAGGAAATATGATGAAGAAATCAACTTAAAGCATTCCTAGTCTATGCCCAATAATGCCCCCCAAAATGATGCAATGGCCCCTGGGTTCAATCCCCAGTACAACAACAACAGATTATGAACAAAAGTAAATGACCTAAATTTAAAATAAAAGAATAAAAAAACCCAAGAATAACTATATGCTTAATTTTTATTTATTTAAGAACATGCCTTTTCATTTCACTTGAGCAATGTTGCTGATTTTCTGGAGAAGGAGGCTCCCTTGTTGTTCTCCTTTCTAGGCTATGAAGCTCCTCTTTACTGCTGCCTGGATGTCACCTGGTGTAGCAGGAGGACAGTCACCTGTGCCCTTAATATTGTCAATCCTGGGATACTTTTAAGCCAACTCAGTATTAGTGGGCATGGGCAGACTTAATACTCAGCAGGCTGATAATATCTGTAGCATCTGACTGCCCGAAAGAAACAACTTCCTTCACATAGATGATTATGATTTTATTTTCATTGTCATGATAAGTAAAACTGGTCACTTTAGATGGTACACACACACACACACACACACACACACACACACACACACTCACACACACTCAGGAAACAATCCAGGGTAATTTGTTCAATGATAAATTCTTAAATATTCAGGAGATCTTGACTTTGACTTTTTTATTATTTCTTAGAACAAAGTGCTGATGAAGTTTTAGCTAAGCAATGTATATTGAATAACCACAAAGGCTGGTTGTTGCTATTATTATTTCATACTGCAAGAAGAGACAGTTGTTTTGATATTTGAAAGAACCACATTGTCAGACACTAAAATGGATGCAAAAAAGTGTATGTTTTCCCCCCAACCCCTGCCAACACATGCCATCACCTTCAAAGTAATATAAGATACTGATATGTCCATGTTGGATAAGAAAATGCTATATCCACGAAGGAGATTTTGATTTTTCAGGACCCATGGCACACAAAAGTAAAAATAAATATTTCCATAGAAACAAATCTATTTAGTTCAGGGGGTGACGGATGCAAAGCCATCAAGGTGGAGATCCCAGGACTCCAAGCTAGTATGGCTTGGGAAATATAGTATGGCAGGGAGACTGGTAGGCAATGGTTACACCCACAGGCTGGTTTGGGGGGAGAATGCCTTTATATAAACAAACTGAAATCCCTCTTTGTGGATAATTCCCGACCAAAGCAAATGTGCAGTGGTACCGAGTCAGCATGCTGGCCTCCCAGTGCAGGCTGGCAGGCAGCCAAAGCTCAGCCTGCGGAGAGAGAAAATTGAAAGAAAAATAAATAAATAAAAGAAAGCAGCTGCCCAAGGTGAAGTCTGAGGGTGGAGGTGGAGACTCTTGTGGGAAGAAAAAGGTCAAAGTTTTGCTTGTGGGGCGCCCTGAGAGCTGGACCCCCTGCTGGTGTGTCCTAGTTTCACAAAAGTTTGGATCTATTTTGTGGAGATAAATCCATGTATACACAAGCTATTGCAGAGTGTGAAGAGCAGTGAAGTGTGCCCTTAGGAGCAGGTATTGTCCAGCGACCATGACTTTGTGTTTAGTATCTATCAATGGTAGGAGACCTGGATTTCAAAGATGATAGTACGACCTCTAGGCTGGGGTCAGTGATTTCCCAAAATGAATACAGTCCTGGAAGTGTTCCATTCCAAGCAGGTACAGCAAGAATGTGTCACCACTGCAGAAAGCTTTTCAGGATAAGAGCACAAAGATATGCTCAATCTTCTGGCCACAGGCTGGTACCCAAATCTTATTGAAATATCTCTCACTGTGTAACTGTTGGTCAAAGAGCTCCTTGCTAAAGAATGCAGAAGTCCATTTTCCTCTGAAGGATCTTTGTCACAAACTTATGAGTACTTGTCTCCAAAAATTACTATAGTTCATTCAGTGGGCAAGTGTTGAGTTCTTATTCTGTGCTGTGTAACTTGTTAGTATTTCTTGGACCTAGGCAAAAGCTTATATAATTGTCATTTTTCTGACCATTTCACATCTGGGGCCATCGTGCTCTAGGTGACATTATTCATGTTGTAGTCTTTATAAATTAGACCTCACCCTGGAGTTGTGCTATGCAAAAGCCTTGTTATTTTGGTGCAGAAGACTATAAATTTTGGGGGGGGGGGCAAACTCAATGTGTTTTGCTTTGTAAAATTATCTTTGGTCAAAGAAAAAATGCTTCACAAGGTAGTTGCTCACAGAAGCAAATTATTATGGGATGGTATTTATGGTGAATTTATCTATTTCAAAGAAGTGTTTCAAGTATAAGCATAGATTGTTCAAGTTCCCTGATTCGTGAACATCAGCATTTTGGGACCATGTCATTCTTCTCATCTTGGGAATGTGAAAAGTTAACATTAATTGGAAGAGATTTCATTATAACATCTGCTTTTTTTTTTCAAGGTAAATAACTGAATTTAAATCAAACAGTATAAGTGATTTAGCTATGTAGATTCCTATAATTTATTTTAGCTGGAGATAAGAAACATCTTTGCATTTGCTCAATTATGTATGCAATCCAAGCTGTTTTATAGTAAGCAAAACACAAGTATTAACTTCTTTATTATCATGGACATGGTTACAGTTTTTTATTTATGTTTTATTACCATTAGGAATGATAAAACACATGAAGGGTCAGTCTCTGAATAGACCAGAACCCTAGTGTTGATGGAGGTTACTTGGAATGGGTGAGTTCCTTTGCACTGGTTTCTAAATTGATTTTTATATCCCATGATGATATTTTCATTTATCTCATATGAATGAAACAGTATCACAGTTCATAATTGGAAACTACATATACTTCTCACAGATTAAATTTCAAAATGGATTTAATTCCCGGACATAGTTTTAAATGAATGTAATTGGAAATAATAAATTAAACAAAAATAGAAGCAAAAATTAACTAAATATATATATATATATATATTATTCAGCAAAGTGTTAGGCCTTTGAATGGGACATAAAATATTATAAAAAATAGTTCATGTAGACTTAAGATTGATGGAGACAATTACAAATGAGTGCAAACAGCAGACTGATGTTAAGATGTTAAGGCTATCTGTATGCTATTTAGGGTTGTTGTTAAGTATTCCAGAGGAAGCCAAAAGGTGAACAGAGAATGGGATGAAGGAAGAACTGGGACTATAAGAATAGTTGGGATTGAGTGCTCATGGGAACATAACCAGATGCCGCTCTGTCTCCATCATTACTGGGATGACCAAATATTTAATAAGCTTCTTCTGTCCAGTCTGAAGCTTATACACATGCTTTTTCTTCTACCTGAAATGATTTACCTTGCTCCTGCCCTCTTGGCCTGGCTGTCCCTGTTCACCTCTGAGGTCTTAAGTGAAATGTCACTTTTTCCACCTCAGACACTCCTGCTTCAGAGTAGATCAAGTCTCCATTATACTTACTCATGTACAATGCCTTCTTCCTTTGTTGCATTTATCAAATCTGTATCCAGACATTTTCTTCCTTAATTATATTTTGATGTTTGTCTTCCAGCTAACAAAATTAAGATTCTAAAAGGTGAAGGTAAAGTATATTTTGTTCATCATCTACTACGGTGCTTAACAGGTATTCGGCACTTGTGCCTAATACGAATGAATGAGTGAGCCAGGCATCACGACTCCCAGGGGAATAAAGATGAGTATGGTGTAAGTTTTGAAGAATATACACTGTGAAAAAGAAGATCAGGCACTTGTAATGCAGGTAGGATCCTTAGGGCCAGCTTTTCTGAAGTTTTTTAAAGAAAAGATACTCACTGAGGAGACGATTTATAGCATCCCCGACTTGTGAAGATCACTTTGTCCCACAATATATGATTTAAGCTGCTTAGTATAAGCCTGAATGGTCCTACTACAAGATCTACTTGCAGATTTTAAAGAATGAAAGATGAATGTCTTTGACAGAGTAAATGCATTTGGAGAGCAGTACCCTTAAAATGAACTACAACTGGAAATGGTACTCCGGGGAGAGTGGAGAGATTCAAAATGTTCTTTGTTCTTGATTTTTTTTTTTTGTCCTCATCCATATGCAGTTATTCCACTCTTTTGTCTTTGGGGTTATTGTTTTATGTTTCATCTTTTAGCTTGTTTATTATATGACAATATTAATAACTATCACATAAAACCAGCAATTATATGCATTTACTATTTTATGAAGCAAAAGAGATGGCAATTAACAGGTTTTAGAACACTGATGATTTTGTTATAAGACATATTTTTTCCTAATATTAATTAGTTACTAAATGTAAGTTATTGCACTACTCAAGTGTACTGGTAATAATTATTGATGAAATATGTGAACATCAGGAAATGCACATGTATGTGTGTGTAAATATAAACAGCAAATATAAAATTTGGTAAAGGCAGAGGAGACATATAACTAACTTAAACAAGACTAAATATTTTAATATAAAGTGAACAAGGAGCCAGGCATGGTGGTGCATGCTTGTATTCCCAGGATTTGGGAGGCTAAGACAGGAGGATCCAGGTTCGTGGCCAGCCTCAGCTACTTAGTGAGGCCCTCTGCAACTTAGTGAGACCCTGTTTCAAAGTAAAGAATAAAAAAATAAGGCTGGGAATATAATGCCCCTTGGTTCAATCCCTAGTACCACAAAATAAATAAATAAATAAATAAATAAATAAATAAATAAATAAATAAATAAATAAATAAATAAAGTGAACAAGGAAAACCATTGTGCTCTATTGTCTAAAAGAAAAATTAGGACCTGACTAAAATGTTATCCATGACTATAACATGAAATGAAGATTTAAGCCGGGCGTGGTGGCGCACGCTTGTAATCCCAGCATTCGGGAGGCTGAGACCGGAGGATCCAGGTTCGCAGCCAGCCTCAGCTACCTAGTGAGGCACTCCGCAACTTAGTGAGACCCGGTTTCAAAATAAAGAATAAAAAATAGGGCTGGGGGTGTAGCTCGGAGGTAGAACACCCCAGAGTTCAATCCCTAGTACCGCAAAAGAAAAAAAAAAAAAAAGAAATGCAGATTTGCTTAGGGAAGATAATCATACTGGAGTGCTAAAATCCACGTAAGACTTGGGTGTTTCTACTTTATCATGCTGGAGACTTTCTTGCTGATGGATAAGCAGGATATAATAGCATAAATATCTCTGGTACAAGAAATGGAGCTCAGTTATCAAATTTTCATCAGGTGAGTCTTAGTTCTGGGCTTTAGGGTCTCCCATAACAAAGAGATATTCAATAGAAGAATACTCTCTGCTACCTTCTTCTCCTTCTCTGCCTCTTTCCCCTTCTCCTTTTTTGTTTGTGGCACAAATAAATGGTTCATATTCTAACTTTTAGCTCAGTTAAATAAATCTTATAATCAGGTATATGTAATCCAATATATATTATGTATAGTTGAATCATTTAAGAATACATTCACCAATGAGTTATATAATATCTGATTAGCAATGACTTTTAAAAAGTTGTTTTTTGTGTGTAATGAGAAGTCCAGAGGAGAGCAACACAGGGTGAGTGTAGCTGCTTGAGGAAGTCACCAAAGAATAAGACTGCTTCTCTTTTTATGTTCTGCTGTAGTATGTCACTTTAATCCACATGGTCTCAACATGGCTGCTGCACTTCCAGGTGAACACTCTACACTCCAGGTAGGGGGAAGAGAAGAGAGAAGGGATTTTCCTTCATCACCTTTCATTAAGGAAGGGAGACTCTGTACAGTAACTATTGTCTTCACTTTATTGGCCAGAACTGTGTCACAAAGCCACTTGCCACTGCAAGGTAGGCCGGGAACTTGAGGATTTTATTTTTCAGCTGCTTAGGGAGGAAGACAAAAGAGAAAGGAGGTTAGAATGAACGTTGATTGATCGGGTTTAATGGAGTTGACCACAACTCTGCTTTTGAATTCCCACCTTCCTTCAGTGAGATCCTCATAACACAGATAGACAGTGAAAGTAGATAAAGGTTAATTGCTCTGGTCACTGTCACCTGCAAACCACCTAAAACATAGTAGTAAAACCAGCAACCTCTTTTTGTATGTGTATTGTTGATCAGTAATTCAAACAGGGTGCAGTGGGGACAGTTCCTCTGTTCCACAACGTCTAGAGGCTTGGCTGATTGAATGAATGGTTCAAGTGGCTGGAGGGGACCCTCCCCGTGTGTGTGTGTGGGGGGGTGGAGTCATCTGGAGGCTGCTTCACTCAGGGATCAGGCTCTTGGGCTGCAGTTCTCACCCAGAACACCTACCCTGGCCTTCTCATCGGGCTCTGCCAGTATGGTAGCTAGATTTTGAATGAGACACCACAAGATCACAGACACCAAGAGACCTATGCAGAAGGTACATTGCCTTTTGTGACCTACCCTCAGAGGTCGCAGTCACAAGCCCATCCATCTGCAAGAGAAGGGGGCAGAGACCACTCTGATGGGAGGAGAGCCAAAGAATTTGCAGTCATTTATAAAAATTGCCATGCTCACAGTGACGGAGCTAATTGTTGAGGATGATTTTCTAGGCATGACTTTTCTCGAGATTTCTTTCCATCTTTCCTATTCCCCAAGTATACTAAGAAAAGACTGTAAAGCTTTTAGGAGTGAGTCTCCTTCCTTCCAGGGCTTCTGAAGGGTGGATGAGCTGCTTATGCACTAGTAAGAGGTGAGCAGGCAGAGATGAGATTGCTCTCCCAGGGCCAGGGTCAGCAGGCAGGTGCATTGTTATGCAATCTCATCTTCACAGATGGCTCTCTGGTGAAAGATACTGTTAGGATTTTCTGCATATGAATTCTCTGAGTACAGAAATCACTTTTTTCCTTTGAGGTTTGGAACCAGCATGACCCGTGTTTGAACCAAGGCATCCAGACATGAAGTTGGCTCATTGAAAAGATACAGTGAGGCAGGGATCACAAATCCATCTGCCTATGAAGAGCAGCATGCCACGATGGTCTTTACTGTCAAGGGAAAGCATCACAACACTTCTGAGTAAACTGGGTCCTTGAAGAACAATTTCAGGCATTGGGTATCATTTCTGGTAGCATTATTCTTTGCAGGTAAGTGCAAGGGAATGATTTATTCTTAACTCTGACACTTGCTGCCACTGGGGCTCTGCTTGTGGCTTCTTTTTCCTCATCTCAGAAAATGGGGATACAATGCCCATATTACAGAGTAATCTGAGAATTAAATACATATTCTTCTTGGGATACTCTTGCTTCCCCAATTCCTGTCCTTCTGTCTCTGTCCTAATGATGGATAGTCCACAGGTGCCTGGAGGATGTCATTTCCTCTTGGAAACCATCTGTGATGCCATCAATGGCTGGGTCAATCATCTCTCTTCTGTGCTCAAAAGGATAGTGCTGGGCTTACCTCTGTCGGATGTCTTAACATTCAGCAGCTCATTTCACAAATTTCAATAGAAAACTGAGTATGTGCCATGGACCACCTTGAAATCTAGAAATGCAGCCATGATTCAAACTGGAGGGGTCTCTGCCTTTGTGTGTTTTGTACTCTAGTGGGTCAAAGAGATAATAAACGAGGAAGAATATGAATGAAAGCAATTTCATAGAGAAATAGGACTATAAGTAGTTAAAGATCATGGTAAGATAGAGAAAAAATAGGAAACAAGACAGACCTCAGGTAAATAAGAAGAGAGACCAGTAGAGCAGTGGAGGAGATTTGGGGAGAGAAAAAATGAAGCTAGAGAAAGGAAATAGATCAAATAATGTTATGTTCATATATGAAGGTATCACTATCAATCTCACTAACATGTGCAGGGAGGGAAGAGGGGATGTGGAGGAGAATACACCAAATGATGTATGTGCATGTACGAATGTATCACTTTGAATCTCACTATGTTGTGTAATTACAATACACCAATAAAAGTATATATACAAAAAGAGCATGACAGCAATGAAAGTGACTCTTGAGAAGAGCCTATTTTAAAAGGGCAGATGGGAAAATTCCAGTCAAGGACAAGGTGTTTGAGCTGGGCATGGTGACACATGCCTGTAATCCCAATACTTGAAGGCTGAGACAGGAGGATCAAAGGTTTGAAGCTACCCTCACCTCAGCAACTACTTAGTGAGATCTTCAGCAACTTAGTGAGACCCATGCAAAAATAAAATGTAAACAACAACAATAACAATAACAACAACAAAAAATGGGGTATAATATGGAGGTAGAATGTCCTTGGGTTCAATTTCCAATAACTAACACACACATACTCCACCCGGAAAACAAACAACCAAAAAAAAAAAAAAAAAAAAAAAAAAAAAAAAAAAAAAAAGAAAAAGCATTTGAGCTGAAATCCAAATAGTGAGAAGTAGCCAGACACATAAACTCAATACCAGGCACTCTTACGAGCCCTCTCTGTGCATTCACCCATTTTATTTTTGCAACTTCTTAAGGTATAAGCAATTTTTGTTCCCATTTTACAGATAAGGAGACACAGATAGAAAACAAGGGTGAACTAACTTGCTGGCAGCTACAGAGTGGGCACCCTGTTAGAGCTGGTATCCTAATTCACACCAGCTGCCTTCAAAGACCACACATCCAGCCACTCTTTCTTGATTGCCTCTCAGAAACATTTGCCTGCATCCGTGCTGAATTTCATTCATTTGTTTCTTCTGCTAGCTCATGCATTTATTGACAGGAGAGCTCAGCCCCAAGAGTTATGGCCAGCTCTTAGGACATTCACCATAAATGTTTATCTAGCAAGTACATGACTGCAATGAGCAAACACAAAGGAAATGAAGGCTCTCCTTCAGAACCTAGCACCATAAGTAATTAACGTGTTCATTCTCTCTTCCTCTCTACTCCTCAAGTTAAACTCACATAAGTTGCCACTGTACTTGAAGTCACTAGAAGATTTATAGGGGAAAGCAGGCCACCTTTATAATGCATCAGAAAATAAGTTAAAAAAAAACAAAGTCCTTTGGTTTGCTAGAAAAAATGAAAAAGCTTAACTTCAGTGAGCTCTGAAGAAAAACACACTGAGTCAGGAACCTGTAAAGTAATAAATTTCCTCACTCCAACATGAAAAATGATGGTCTCTGTGCTTCAAAGAAAAGTAATTTGGAAAATTTATACACACATACACACATACACACACACACACACACACACACATTTGGGGGGAAATGTAGGGAGAAATATGAAGTTAGTTACATATCTTTAGTAGGCTCTTACTTCAAAGTCCTGAACCCTTAAATCATTTCCACAGCTTTCTGTTACTGCCCCCAAACATTGCCAAAACCACTCCTTGAAAGTTCACGATAAATTTGAAAGGCAAATCAGGTTTTGAAATTTTGCATGAAAGAGAACTATATCTTGTACATTAGAGACATTTTTCAACGTCAGAACAGAGCTGCCTCCTGCCAAAGATGAAGTTGGAAGCACTGACCTTTGCAGATGACTTCTCTTTGTTAGATTTTTGCCCTACAGGATTTTAGAAGCCTGGTCACAGGAACATTTAAGGATACCAGGTGGTTTTGAAATGCTTGGTTGAACTGGGTGACTTATCTGGGCCTCACTAACATCTGAAAAAGGAATTTTGCTGTGAAAACGGTGAACACTTAGATAAGATAAATCAACCACAATGTTCTCAGAAGTGACTGTAACCTTCTCTCTGCAGGGGACCGGTTTCATGAAAATGGATACTGAGTTTAAGAAGAAAGAAGGAGATGGTTGTCAGTACTTTTTAAACCCCATGCCATATTGAACTTTTTCCTAGTTATAAGTATAAAGTGTCAGAGGCAAAGTAACTTCGGCCTCTAGTGCTTGGTTTGCTTCTACAGAATGTGCCAAAATGTTACACAGTGCTCCAGCAATGTGAAGGGAGAGGCCACTCTACTAAGAGAATTGCCCAAGGTGGGTGTCGTTTATGAGAAACAGTAGTATTTTATCCACAGGAAGGAGCTGAGAATGACATATATTTACTCGTATTGTGAACCCAATTTATGACTTCAAAGCTAGAGAACTGGAAAAAAAAAGTTATAGAACTGAGTCTACTAAGTAGTAATGTGGCAGGAAGGGAGAAAAAGCATCAACAAGGAAGCAACACTTGTTGCAGCCCAACTCTCCTGACAGTGCAGGTGGCAAAGAGAGGAGAGTCGGGTATGTAAGTAACCACCTAGAAGTGCAAAGTGAGATAGGGTAGCTGGAAGTGGGAAGTGTGGAGAAAATCGACTAAATGATGAGTGGATTACAGTTACAAATTGGTGGTTCCAGGTTACAATTATGGCCTGGCACATAATAGTCACACAAAACATTTTATTTTACATTATTATTATTATTATTATATTATTATTATTGGTGCATTGTAATCATACATCTTTGTTAGGTAAAAGCTGGTAAAGGCATACATGCACACATCTCTCATTTAACCCCTCTCCAATTCCCGCACATAAGACATTTTAAACATACCTTGATTGATGCTTTGCAATTACACATGATAATGAGGTTTAGAGTGATAGGAACATACAGGCACACAGTGCTTGGTGCATTTTCCTCTGCATCCTACCCTGCTCCCTCCCCTTCCCTGTACATATTATCGAGATTGGTATTAATAACTCTATCTATCTATCTATCTATCTATCTATCTATCTATCTATCTATGTCAGTGACTGTATGACTTTCGCAATGAGAAAACATGTAAGAAATGCAATGAAGGATCTCATGCAGCACCTAGGACCAGATAAGTGATTGACATGTTCATTCTCTCTTCCTCTCTGACTCCCAAGTTAAACTCACATAAGCTGCTGCTGCACTTGAAGTCACTAGAAGATTTATAGGGGAAGGCAGACCATCTTTGTAATGCATCAAAAAATATATAGCATTACTTGAACTGTTTCTTTCATCAAGTTTCCCTTTTTCTTTTCCCACCTCCCTCCCCAAATTCCCTTCCTCGATTCTACTCGTATGTCTCTTTTATCTGAAGTCTCTTATTTTTTTAATTCTCTCAATTTCTCTCTAGCTCCCACATATAGGAGAAAACATATGACCTTTCCCTTTCTGGGACTGGCTAATATCACTTAGCATGACATTCTCTAGTTCCATCCATTTTTCTGCAAATGACATAACTTTATTCTTCTTTATGGCTGAGTAAAATTCATATATATATATATATGAATTTTAAAATTCATATATATATATGAATTTTTATATGGTATATATATATTCATATATACCATAGTAAACAATTTTAAAAACTGGTTGCCTGAACGATCAGCCTTCTGTGCTTACAAGGAAAAAGAAGGGAGGAGGGGTTTATTGTGTTATTATGCTATTAGTTTGAAGAGAAAAAGTGTAACCAAGACACCAAATTCTGCAAATACTCAATAAAGTTGATGATTCAAAGATCACTTTGCAATATGATGTTGTGAAAGGGTCTGGCTATGCACCAGCTAACTCTTAGGTTAGAAAATCCACTATAAATGCTAGACAGCATCACCAGCCTTTAAAAGTACAGGCTGAACAGCAGGTGGCAGCAAAGGACACTGTAAGAGAAACCAACTTCCACAAGATATGTGCGGGAATCCTAGAAAACTTCTCATTCTGATGGGCTTAGGGTAGAGAAGGTGCGTGAAGGTTATTGCTGTCTTACCCCTGACTAAAAATACAATACAAAAAGAATGCCATTGGGAAGATGGGTCACAATAACCAAGTTTAAACACCTTTTTTTTTTTTTTTTTTTTTTTTTTTTTT